>JANHFO010004734.1:1780-17046 GCA_032468095.1 Pareas carinatus | reverse complement strand
TTTTGTCTACCTATCGGGTCCTTACCAAGGACCTGGGATAGGCAGATGTTATTATTATTGTTGTTGTTGTTGTTGTTGTTGTTATTATTATTCCCACTCTACAACAATTAAGCCAACACTACCGCAAACGTCAGGTGTTGTGGCCGATGGAAAAATATGGAAGCTAGTAATGAGTTCTTAAGAAGTAGAACAGGAGTTCCCTGACCAGTTTAATTCAAGTTTCTACTCCAATACTAAGATGCCTTCATGTTGCATCTCATGAAAATCTATCCTATTCCTTAAGCGAAGGTGCTTGTTCCTTTTGCTCACACGGTGAAGGGTTTCTCAACTAGACTTCCCAAATATCTGTGAACTGGTTCTGCTCAGTCCACATAATTGCTCTTCTGCAGCGCAAGACGGACTCGGTAGAACAAGCCTGGCTGGCCATTGGCACACCGTGTTGCTACAGTCTTCACGAAGCCCAACTAATCGGGACAACTAATTGGCCAAATCCAAAAATGCGGGAAGTGCCCATTATCCAGCCAAAGAATCTTGCAAAGCAGCTTGAGGAAAGTGGTGTTTTATGATTTGGTAAAGGCAGTTGTGATTTGAGGGAGGCAGCTGTGCCACGAAGCACACCCTGTACCTTTTTGTGTTCATGTGTGGGAGAAAGGAGCTACTTCCACCTTCACACACAACTATTTCCCTGTTCTTATAATTATTCTCTGCTATTTACTTCCATCTATGATTCAGATAAATAGCAAGCAAAACCTCCCAGCAGATCCAACCACCACCTGCTGGATAGAATCCGGCAATTCTGGTTGATAGAAAGAATCAGAGTAGTAAACAGAAGAAGGATTTTTTTAAAAAAATGAGGAAAGGCATCTGGTTTTTTTTTCCTGAATACAGAAGGGAGCAAACTGCTCTTTGCCGTTCAGCCCCAGACTAGGGGCTTTAGCAGGCCATCGCTAGGCAACACACTTTTTTATAGACAGCAAAGAAGTTTTACAACCCGACAAAGAGAGGTAGAACCTGTGGCTCAGTGGCTAGGGCATTAGCCTCGCATGTCCTCCAGCCCAGGATCGAATCCCATCATGGGTCTGTCTCGCTGATGAACACCAATAAGTTAGGAAGGGCCATCCGAGACTCCCTTTCTTTCTTTGCCAGCTTTTAAAACTTCTTGCTGTCTATAGAAGAAGGATTGCCCTACACAAATAATCAAGTCTGAAAAGCTGTTCTTTTGTTACAGAGTTACACTATACCTGTGTCTACAAAGAATGCAGCTATAAGCTTCTGTCACCTTTGAATTCCCTTCGAATGCTTCCGTGCAAACACCTGTATGTAAGGCCAGAAAAGATGTTGTAATTGGTAACCCAGGTGAGCAGGCACAATTTGTTGGATGTTCCTCCAGATGACTGGTAAGATGTGGGATGAAAAACAAAGGTAGGGCAAACCATCACTCACTTTCCTTAGTTAGTTATTCAGTAAATCTGTAAGGAGAGGAGCAAATCTTGGCCTGTTACAGCATCAAGGCAAAAACAGGGCTTGAAATAGAATAGAATTTATTTATTGGCTAAGTGTGCCTGGACACACAAGGAATTTTTTTCCGGTGTAAATGCTAAATACTTACAAACAGGCTACAATTGACAAACTGTGGTTACAATCATAAGGCTCTAATTGACAAACAAGGGTTACAATCCTACGATACATTCATAATCATAAAGGACATTCATCGTGTCAGGTTATAAAGTACAATCATGTCCCAAAACATTTCATCGCATCACATGTCAAAACATTTGTGACAAAACATGTCACAAAACGCATTCATCGTGTCATGCAATCCTTTTTTTATAGGTTTGGGACAGTCTATATTTGAACAGTCACAGAATGCTAATAATCTACAACTCAAACTAGGATACTAAAGGACACGACTATTATATATTTTAAGTTGTAAGCAACAGTTGTGGTCATACAAATAAGAGAATAGGTAATAGGTAGGAAGCAATAGGAAAGGTGAGAAGGGTATGAAATATTTCTATTCGATAGTTTAAAAGGGCTGTGAAAGTTAATTGTTTAGCGAGTTGATGGGATGGAGGAAGAAGCTGTCCTTGTGTTGAGTTGTTTTGGTTTGCAATGCCCTGTAGCAACGTCCAGAGGGAAGACGTTGAAACAGGCATTATGTCCAGGGTATGAGGGGTCAATAGAAATAGGAAAGAAGGCAATGCAACATGAACCAGCAAACTGCCTGCTGAGTCCTGGATAAGAAGACACAACGGGGAAGGAGTGTAGTAGGCAGTGGTGGCATGATTTATATAGTGTGTTGAACCTGTGTATTGCCTATGTTTGCCTGTGAGCCTCCATTCAGAATCTTGAGTTCACAGGACTCAGATGCAGAGCTGAACAATAACTTCAGACTTGTGGAAGAAGTGCAGGCAGATAAAGGAGAATGTCTATATAGCTCAGAGCTGAAATTGAGGGGTCCTTGGTGCTCCTCTGAGCTTGATTATTTTCTCCTCAGACATTTCATTACCAAACTAGGCAACATCATCAGTGATTAGGAAGAAGTGAGGTTTGCAGAGTGGAGGAGGAGGAGGAATGTGGGGTTGATGCTCTCTGAACTTGGTTGCTTTCTGGCAGATGTTTCATTACCAAAATAGGTAACACGATCAGTGCTTAAGAAGAAGTGAGGTGTGCAGAGTGGAGGAGGAGGAGGAAAGTGGGGTCCTTGGTGTTCTCTGAGCTTGGTTGTTTTCTTGCAGATGTTTCATTACCAAACGAGGTAAAGTCATCAGTGCTAGAAGGGAATGGGGGCTTGTGGAGTGGAGGAGGAAGACTGAGAGCGTCCTTGGTATTCTCTGAACTTGGTTGTTTTCTTGCAGACGTTTCATTACCAAACGAGGTAACATCATCACTGATGATGATGTTAAACTGGCCTGGGTAACGAAACATCTGCAAGAAAACAAGCTCAGAGAGCACCAAGGAGCCCTCAAATCCAAGTAGAGCTGGGTGGTGGGATTAAATGCACTATCAGTTTAGAATCTTTGCGTTGCCACAAGAGATTAGCCCCCGTGAATTCCATGGCTTTTTACCTCACGCTAATTCCATTAGCAATAGCAGTTAAACTTATATACCGCTTCACAGTGCTTTATAGCCCTCTCTAAGCGGTTTATAGAAATCAGCCTATTGCCCCCAACAATCTGGGTCCTCGTTTGACCGACCTCTGAAGGATGGAAGGCTGAGTCAACCTTGAGCTCTTGGGACTCGAACTGCTGAACTTACTGGCAATCGACTGTGAACAGAAGTAGAACGCGGTACTGCACTCTAACCACTGCGCCACTGCAGCTCTTAGTTGACTAGATTCTTGTGTGTAGGCTAGGACAATAAACCTTTCTGAACTACAGTTCAATCTGTGATCCTAATCCTTTGACAAAACTATTGGGTGGCCCTTTCTATATTAGATACTTACCCAATGAGGTAGCTGGTCTTTAGACGTAGGATCTTATCTGATGCTTTCAGCAGAATGGACCTAATTACTACTTATTCCCTCCTGAAACCATGACCATTTTGTAGTCACAGCTTTTTGTCATAAAAAAAATGTTCCCTATGAGTAAATCCAATGTGCTTCTTCATATTCTTCCCTTTAATAATAATTTGTTTTCCTACTGGCAGCATACAGTAAACATATTGCCAGTAGGAAAATATTCCTTTTCTAAGGAATATCTAACACCACTAGATGTCACCAATGTTTCATGAAGATTTTACACATTGCTGTACCTAAGAGAATCAGAAACAGAATTTTATTTTCGCCATGTGTGTCAGGACACAAAAGGAATTTGTCTTCAGAGGGGGAAAAAAGATAAAAAAAGTATTTGAGAGAAAAAGTATTACCATTTGCTTCTTGCGGTGTGCTATTTTTAATGTTCCAATTTATGTAAACAGTGTGGCAGAAAGTGTGCATGAATATATGCTGCATATGCTTCTCCATGCAATGTATGGTTCCAGGAAAGTTCCAGTAGAATGGAAATAACAATAATAATCAAACTAATAATAGATGCTGCGAGGAGATATTGCACAGGCTGACAACAAACAGCGGCATGACAAAGTAGCAACGATGGTGCATTGGAAGATCTGCAAGAAATATCATTTATCTGTAAGCAAGAACTGGTGGCACCATAAAATAGGAAAATTCATAGAAAATAAGAAAGAAAGAAGAAACTGGCACCTGTCACATAACATGCCAGATGTAACAATTGTCAATTAAAAAGACCAAATAAAAAATCTGGAAAATGGACATGGAGACAGCAGATTAGAAGATAAAAGACCTGGAGAAAAATCACTATATACAAAGACCAGCAAATTGAAGCAGAACGACTGTAGCAAAAGCAAGGAAATACAGCATCAATAGAAATAGGCGCCCTAGGTACAATCCTAAAACATTTGGAGCATCAGTTGAACACCATTGGTGTTAGGATATTGAATTTAGTAGCTGGAACAATAAAGTACACTTAGTCCTCGACTTACAACAGTTCACTTAGTGACCATTCAAAGTTACAACGGCACTAAAAAAAAGCTACTCATGATCATTTTTCACACTTAACAACCATTGCAGCATTCCTGCGGTCATGTGATATTTATGACGGTTGCAGTGTCTCTGCGGGGGGTGTCACGCAATCGCCTTTTCCGACCTTCTGATAAGGAAATTCAATCAGGAAATCAGATTCATTTAACTGTTGTAAGTCGGGTTACTAGCCTAAGAACAGCAATGGTTTTCTTAACAACTGTGGCAAGATAAGTCGTAAAATGGGGCAAAAACCGCTTAACAAGTCTCACTTAGCGACATAAATTTTGGGCTCAGTTGTGGTCGTACGTCGAGGACTACCTGTATACACTAGACCAGAACACACAGTTGCAGTTGATTAGTTAGAGAGTGCTGACTCATGAGGCAATCTAGGCTATAATTGGTTGCTGTAAGTACAAAGGGGGAGTTTCCCGCTTTTTTCCCCTGTGTGTTCTGTATACTGTCTAATTTACCTGACGATGTTTCCGTGTTCCTGACTAATGAAAAGAAGGACTAGGGGTGACAGGATAGCAGTCTTCCAATATTTGAGGGGCTGCCACAAAGAAGAGGTGGGGATCATACTACTTTTCAAAGCACATGAAGACCAGACAAGAAGCGATGGATGGAAACGAATCAAGGAGAGATTCGGCCTAGAAATAAGAAGAAATTTCCTGACAGCGAGAACAATCCACTCGTGGAACAGAAGTTGCCTTCAGAGGTTGTGGGTGCTTCACTACTGGAAGCTTTCAAGATGAGGCTAGGCAGCCATTTGTCTGGCAGCCATCTCCCGCTTGAGCAGAGGGTTGGAGTAGATGACCTACAAGGTCCCTTCCAGCTCTGTTATTCTGCTATGTATTATTTACATTCATCACGGCTACCCCATTCCAAAAGATTCTGAGAGACTTACAATATCCCAAATGCAATTAACAAGCATTTAAAACAGAGCATAGGAAAGGGTAGAAACGTAGATAGAAAACCGCTTAGTGTAAACGTCCTAGTCTTAGATTTATTCATCTGGACCGATATTTATTCATCTGGAATAGGGTTTGGCCAGTCTAAGGGGGGGGAAGACTAGGGGTGACATGAAAGCAAGTATTCCAGTATTTGAGGGTCTACCCCAAATAAGAGATGGTCAACATATCCTCCAAAGCTCCTGAAGGCAGAAGCAACGGATGGAAACTAGTCAAGGAGAAAAGCAGCCGGAAACTAAGGAGAAATTCCCTCACAGTTAGAATAACTTATCAGTGGAACAGAAGTTGCTTCCAGAAGTTGTTTTTAAGAGACTGGACAACCATTTGTCTGGAATGGTATAGGGTCTCCTGCCTGTTTTTCTGATATATATACAGGTTATATATACAAAAGACTACAAGTTTGTGTTAGTGTCATCGACTTCGTCTGGACAGCTGCTGTTCAAGTCCATGACAATCGGCATTGACAAAGTCACCATCAGTCAATTGCAAAAGGCAATTGGGACAGGTTACATCCTCCAACAGTACTTGTAACCCCACCAAACAACATCTGCCTATCCCAGGTCCTTGGGAAAGACTCAATATGTGGCTAAAAATGCCAAATCCAGTCTAAACATCTGGCTTTGAGACAACCCATAAATCTCAACGCATTGGTTAGAATTCGCTTAAGCAAAGCCTAATTCTGTTGGCATTGTACTAAAGGGAAGATGGAGATGATGGAACTTAATTTTTTTTCCTCCATCCTTTTTATTTTTGAGGGGAAATGTCTTTTTTATCCTCTCTCAGAGAACAAGGAATTTTGTAGATTTTACTTTGAGCAGATTTCTGCAATCATTTTTCAGAAGATAGTTCAGTGGAAACATTGATATCTCTCTGAGATGAGATTGCACTATAAATCATTTTGGTGAAAGGTTTGAGTTGTGACTGAGTGCCCAGATCTGTTTAGATCAGTCATGGCCAGCCTTTTAGACACCTTTTAGACAAGTCGCAGCTAATGAGTCGCGGCTCATGACATCATCGCCTGGCACCGCTTACTCTTTTTTGAGCATGTGCATGGCTCTGTGATGTCATCATCTGGTGCTACTACTCTTTCTGAGCATGTGCATGGCCCCATGACATCATCGCCTGATGTTGCTATTCCTTTCTGAGTATGCTTAGCTCTGGGGCAACGTTGGGGCGACTTGGCTTGTGTGCCGAAAGAGAAGGCTCTGTGTGTCCACTGAGGCACACGTGCCAACACTGGTTTAGACCAACAAGGACAAAACAAATGAAAAAGCTTATGCTACACACTACAGTCAAACATCTGCTCTAATTTACAATTCAAGCAACAGAGATTATTGCCATGGTATCAGAGGACAGTTGCTTGGAAATTACCTTTCGACTATAATCTGATTGTCATTTTTCTTGGAATAATTAACCTAGATTTACTTTGGAGGAGATCTTTATAGGATGCAAGAAGATCGACAGAATTCAACTGATGTCTACATAAAAAGAGCAACTGAAAATATTTTTATCCATGTTTTTTTTTAAAAAAATTAGAACACACAGATTATTTTTAAACAAATTCGAAGTGGCTCTAGCAAAAATCAAACACAATAGAAAAAGTAGGCCTTAGAAAAGTCAGCAAAATTATACCTAATGAAAAAAAGGCTTTTTTAAAAAAAAGGTATTTACTTACAGCATTGTTTTCTTCCCAAACCCAAATGCAAGCAGTTGAAATCAAATTTTAGTATTCCATTTACTGAAACAGAAATGCTGTACAAGGGTGTGACTCAGGCTAGTAAACTATATCTACCTTACTAATTAGCATTATAGCAACAGCAGAGGGGGGAAAACTTTGGATGGCGAACAGAATAAAAACACAATATATTATAAAAAGACAACGTAATATAATTTTTGAGATCCTGATAAAACCCACATTCACCCCACACTGGCTCCTTCAACATCCACTTCCTGGTGCCGGGAGAAAGAGCCAGACTCTTTTGAATGGTGTGTAAACGCTGTTTATTTCTCTGCCGGTTGATGGCTGATGACACCAAGCTTCCTGGAATTCTCTAGCATTTTGGGACTAGGCTTGGTCTAGGACAGTGGCCCCAAATCTTTTGGGTACCAGGGACCGGTTCCGTGGAGAGAAGTTTTTCCATGGATCGGAGGGCACGTGGTTTCACATGCTGCCTCCATCCTGTAGATGGGGCTTCACTTGATTGCGCAAACTAATATCTGGTGTGCTGATCCATGGACCAGGGGTTGGGGACCTCTAGTCTAGGATGCTCACTGTCTCCCAGTTGAAAGCCAAGTCTTCATCCCTTCCCCAAAGCTAACAGAGTCCAAGCCCTTTGCATTTGTCAACACTGTTCCATAAGGCAAACACCATGACAGTGAAGTGAAGATCTCCACGGCCAAACCAAGTAACCTTGTTTGACAGGGGGGCCCTGGAGCATGGCTACTTTTCCAAAACAGGAGCCATTTGGAATAGTCTGTCCTGCAGATAACCTGGCTCCATGCCACGGAGGTCATCTTTGAAGGTGATGACCAGCACTTTGAATTGTACCTGCAGTAGCCAGCTCACCCAATACTGATGTGACATGGGTGTACTTTGATGCATCTACTACTTGCCTGCATTCTCAACCAGCTGCACCTTCTGAATGGTCTTCCAGAACAGACCCATGGTCACGGAGGGCATTGCAACACTGCAGCTAGGAAGAGACCAAGGGGTGGTTGACCCATGAACCCACCCCAACCTAGGAAAGAAGGCAAGATATATTTCCGCAAAGGTTCTTCTGGACATGGCTGACATTTGCTCTTCAAGCAGGAACCATGGGTCTAGACTGCGTACCCGCTCAGACTGGGAGATGTCATCCTCATCCACAGTTAAAGATGGCAAATCACGAAACACCGGGGAACATAAAGACCACAGCTTGTCAGTAAGAGCGTATCAGTAAGAGAGCAAATTCTTCTCCATCCGTGCAGTTCCTGAAAGAAAAAAAAGTTTATAAAAAATATTATAATTTTCATAATTTTTACCATGAGTAGTAGCCTCTTGGCTCTCTGTCATAGCAAAAGATTATGACTTACAATCCCAGTTGAGCCCAAAATTTCTGCTGCTAACTGAACTTTGCCGCATTTTATGACATTTCTTGCCACCGTGGTTAAATGAATCCCTGCAATTGACAAGTTAGTCACACGGTCATTAAGTGAATCTGGCTTTCCCACAGACTTCGCTTGTCAGAAGTTCGCGAAAGGGGATCGCGTGGCTCCCAGGACACGGCTACCGTCATAAATGTGAACCAGTTGTCAAAGGTCTGAATTTCGACCCCAGGAATTCTCCAATGGTTGTAAGTGTGGAAAACGGTCATAAGTTACTTTCTTCAGTGCCATTGTAACTTTGAACGGTGACTAAGCAAATGGTTGCATGTTGAGGACTACTTGTATTCCCCAAAAGAATGATTGGAAAGTGAACATAAAGGATTAAGGATGCGAAAACTATTTTAAACAGAGCAAAATAATTACGCTACAAAATGTTATGAGAGTATAGTGAGGCAATGAAGCTCTGCATGATAAAAAATGATGATAGAGAGTCAATAGGCTACCTGTGATAAAATTATGGATATTATAAAAATGAAAATACTGGGGGCATAAGAGGTTATTCTGTAGAATTGGGCATATTTTAAAAACGTGGATGTGGTTTGCTTATGGATCTATACGACTGAATGTCTATAGGATGGCTGTTTCTGAGCCTGACAATTGGAAAAATACTATTATTGTTGGATCCAATCTGGATTGATCATGGAGTCCAGAGGTTTTGTCTTCCAGGTTTTTGGACTCGTGCTGGAGCCCATCTTCAGGGAACTTCTCCCTAACAGAATGTGTGCTGTTTTGTGCATGGTATTTTTAGTGCTTGTTGTGGGTAGCTTTTTAGATGTTGATTGGGGTGTGTTGATGGCTGGCTTTTAAGCCTTTAGCTGTGGTTTGCTCCTGCTGCCCAGCCCTGCCTTCTAAGTACTGGTGGCAAAACAGCACTCCTGTGGATTGACAAGGGGCCTTGTTTCCCAGGCTTCAATCCCTTCCCTGGCTGTTTTTGTGCCTGCTGGTCCAACAATCTTAGTAGTTGCAAAATTGAATGTGCGTTCTTGTTCATTGCTGTGTGCTGTTATTGTTCTTTGTTTAAAGACAAAAGTCACAAGAGTGCATGTGAAAACCTCAGGGCAATGAGCTTTTGAGGGTGCATGGGAAGGCATTTGACAGATTGAATTGGGGACAACAAGCAACATTTAGAAAGTAAAAACGGACTTTATCCTATGTTGTATGTGTGCAAAGCAGACGAGTTTGCTCTACAAGTGATGACTGAGAAATATAGGAATGTAAACAACAAAGCATATTTTGCACTTGTTGGTTTAGAAAGTATGTCTGGTTAAGTGGGCAGGCTAAAGGTGTGGAGGAATCTATGCAGATATACTGAATATGATATGAATATGACTGTTCTAGGCCGCATTAACAGAGGGATAGAATCAAGATCACGTGATGTGCTAGTATCGCTTTATAATGCCTTAGTAAGACCACACTTGGAGTACGGCATCCTACTTTGGTTGCTACGATATAAAGAAGATGTTGAGACTCTGGAAAGACGTTCTGACAAGCATAGTCAATGGGGAAGCTGGATTCATTTAACAACCATCTTACTAACTTAACCACTGCAGTGATTCACTTAACAACTGTGGCAGGAAAGGTCATAACATGGGGCAAAACTGACAACCAATGTCTCAGCAACAGACATTTTGGGCTTAATTGTGGCTGTATGTCGGGGAGTACCTACCATTCGTATTCTTACCTAGAGCTCTTTCATTTCTTCAGGGTTGGGCAGTTTAATCTGAAGAGCTGCTCTGAGATTAGTCCAGAAAAGGGCGTGCTTCCTCTTGTCTTTTGGCCACTCCAAGTAGGTCCTCTTGGCCATGAGAGCTTTGAGTTTGTAGTACCTGGCAGGAATGATGTACGCCGGTATGGGCTCCAACAGAATCAGGATTAACCCGTCGGCGTTTTCACTGAACAATTTGTGATGAGCAAAATATAGTTCGTAATGGCACCATTCGCTCTGCACAAAATTGGGCGAAAGCACGAAGATGGACTTGAAGCTTTTCTCAATGCAGTCGATGATGTTCTCCACGATGCTCTTCCCTGCAATGAAGTTCCTCTCGTGCCGGCAGATCTTTAAGGACCCATCCTCCTTCTCCAGACTGGGAATAAGCTCAGTTTTGACCCAGTTCGAATCATGCTCGCTATAGGAGACAAACGCGTGGTACTGGATGTTCTCGAGGATCTCTTCCGATTTATTCTTCCATATTCGGTGTTTCACTTGGCTCCAACGCCAAATCATCTTGAAATACCAGGGCACGTCAAAGCGGATGCAGAGAAAGGCAACAACGGCTATCACGAACAGAGCAACCACTAGAACAACTGTGATCATGAGGGTCACGTTGCACTCAAGCTCAGAAACGTGGAAATCTTTTAAAAGAGTTTCCCTCAAGTTACTGGGATAGTCACACTTATAAACATCAGGCCAACCAACCAATTCCACAGATTCTTGTTTTTGAAGATTAATGAATGGCCTTAAGTCACAGTTACACGTGAAGGGGTTATTTCCTCCTTTCAATCTTTGAATATTCTGACAGGTCTGGAAGAATTCAGAAAACTGGTCAAGCACGAAATTATTTTCTACATTAAGCACGTGAAGGTTTCTAAAATGGCCGCATCCAGGAAAGGCACTGAGTCTGTTAGAAGCCAAATTTAACTCCTCTAAAGCAGCCAGCTCCATGATATCTTTAGGCACAGCTGAAATGTGATTACTTTGTAAGTCCAAAATTTGGATATTGTTCGGTAAACATTTAAAAACAGAATCTGTTAGTTTGTTGGAGGACAAATTCAGTTTAGCGATATGTTCACCCCATTTGCAAGATGTGTCCTTACTATTTTTGTAGTACAAATGATTCTGACTTATATCCATATAATTCAGAGACCTCATGCTGGTTGTCATTAAACTCATTTTGGTAAGATCTTCAAGTCTATTCTTTTGTAAAAGGAATGTTTGTAGCATATTTAAGTTTTTGCAACCTTCTAGCATGGTGTCAGTCAATGTGTTGTTTTCAAAACATAAATACTTAAATCTGCTGGGTTTTTCAGGACAAACCGCAAATAATATACCACAATCAGAAATAGTCAAGCTGTCGAGGTTCATGTTTGAAAAAGTTGTGTACACAATGCTCTGGTCCAATGTTGCTGTTTCAACTACTGCATATTTGATGGTTAAACTCTTTAATGAGAAGTCGGCATCTTTAAAAGGCCCAGCATCAAATGTAGTAATGGTTGGATATAAAATGGTTAAATGATTAATGCTGGATTTCCCCACTGCTTTAAAACTGTTAACGAGATCTCTCCAACTGCATCTTGTATCAATTATTGTTAGATTTAGCAGTGTGCTTCTTTTGTTTAGCTTTGACAGAAATGTTCTTAAGTCTTCCATTTGGTCCAATGGGATCTTAGAAAGCTCTAAACTTTCTGTACCGTTCACCTGCAGATCCAAGAGAGTGCGAAATTTTGCATTTCGAGGGAACACAATCCGAACGGTGTTTGCATTGAACATTGGAAGGCTTCCTGGCTTATATTCATAAAGATCTTCTAAGTCCAGAAACAGAGTGTCCAGTTGTAAATGCAGAACAGCACTAACACTTGAAAGTTTTCTAGTACTAATTCCAAAATAGTTCAGATTTGAAGTTTTGGTAAACTCAGCGGACAACGAAATTGTGATAAAATCATTGTAAGTGAGATCTAAACTCCTGAGACTCTTATTAGGAAGACCAGAAATATTCCATAGCTGGTTGTGAGATAGATCAAGATGCTCTAAGATTTTGTTGTGTTGAAAAACACCAAAATCAAGTTCTCTGATGATATTATGAGACAGAAATAGCACTTGTAAGTTGGAAAGAGATCGAAAATGAGAGATTTCTAGTTTAGAGATGGTATTATGAGACAGATCCAGAACAGCTGTTCGTGTGGATAAATGTCCGGGAACAGTAAGTAGGGAATTCTTTGAGTAGTTTGCTATAAGTTTGCTTTCCATGGTTGAGTGGGTGAAATTCCATAAGGTTATCACAAATATACAAATAGAGAGAAAATTATTTGTAGTTGTCATTTTCCCTCCAGCCACAGGACAGTAGAATGTAGGCCTTCTCAACTGGACATCGTTCTGCAAAGAGATAATTCACAGTACTATATTATGTCAACCTTTAATATTTTATTGTTCAGAAGAGAAGAGGAGAGGGGAGGGGAGGGAAGGATAGGATAGGATAGGATAGAATAGGATAGGATAGGATAGGATAGGATAGATAGGATGTAGAGTAGAGTAGAGTAGAGTAGAACAAAACAGAACAGACTTCCGGTTCTGGTCTGCCCCGATGGAGGCGAAGCGCTCGGGGCTCCGGCTGTTGTAACCTCAGATTCCCCTCGTTCGGGGGGCACGGCGGTGCCCTAGGACGCCCTGTAGAGGTGTCCAAAGAGGAAGCGCTGCAGAGGAATGGACGGGATGGCAGTTCTGATCCAGGAATCCGCTTAATTTTTCGATCTCTAGCAGAGAGATTGGCGTCTGGCACCATTGTGGGACGGACCGGAACGCCACGGCTGTAACATCAAGCTGCGATGCAAGTAACATCGCAAAAGAAGAACAAAGAAACGGAAGTCGAAATTTGGACTTATCTTATCATATTCATCCAATCTAGTAAGAAGAATCAAACTTTATAACCTCTTGTGAAATTTTCTGCCCGAAGAGAAGAGACTTTGTGAAATAAACCCCGCAAGGACTAAGGAAAGGCAATCGAAATGTACGGGGGATTTAAAAAGATCAAGAAAAGGAATTAAGTATAGTGAAGGGGGGGGAAACTGCCTGTATTAAATAATGAACAATTGTGAAATTAGCTGGAGATATAAATCCAATTGATGAATTGATTTTGGTTGAATTCCGCTGAACTGTGCTTAAAGTCAAATTAGAAACTGCGGAAAAGGAAAGAAAGAAGGAAGAAAATGGCATCCATGCAGGAGTGCTTCGAAGAGGCTATTTACATACTGGAACAGTTGCGAAAAATTTGGGATGAACGTTGCCGTTTACGAGTGGAACAAGAGCTTAAGAAGAAACAATGGATTTGGAAACATGAAATATTTCAGAACAATAAATGAAGAAAAATAAGGAAAAGATAGGACACCAACCGGAGATTAAGCTAGAAAGAAGAAAAGAAGGTGAAAATTAAAATGAGAAAGGCAGAGAAATGAATTACCTTTTTTAAAAAAATTAAATTTCAGAAGAGACATTTTCAAGATAAGGGTCAAAGAGTCTGCATGGAAAAGATGGGGGGAGGAAGGGAAATAATAAACGAGGAATCAACCAGAAAGAGATATGGAAAGGAAGAATATTACATAGATGATGGGGTAAAGGAAAAAAAATAGAACCAGAAGATAATGAGGAACTTAGTCTTAAAAGTGTTAGAAAGGGAATTAAGAGTCAGAAGAGGCATAGGCTAAAACTAAGAAGGTTTTTCTTCTTTTTTCGTGAAAAAGGTTGATGACTAATGGAAAGTTATAAGACCATGATGAAAGAACAAGAAATTTTTGGAATAAGTTTATTGATCTGTTGTTATAAATAATAAAGGAAAATAGATAAGATTACATAATGTGAAATGTTATGAAATTTATAAGGAATATAGTGATAATGTATGATGTGTTAAACAATGTGTGCTTTATTTACTACAGATAATAAGGGTAAAATTTATAAAAAGAATAGATAAATATTGATATACTGAAAGGAGTTGATTATGAAATTATAAATGAATATATTATTTGATACATTAAGATTTAAAATAGATATATGAAGTAAAACTTTTATATAGTATAGAAAGCATCTTTAGGTTAAATGTACTTTTCAACAGGAAATGAAAATAGATAAGAAAATATATAGAGGGATTGAATATGAAATTTTATGTTACAAAATTTACAAAATCAATGAATTTTAAATAATACTTGATTTATGTATGGTAGACAGAAACAGTAGATATTATATAAAATTATATTATTATAGGTTGTATTTGTAGGTTAAATGTGCTTTCTAAAAGGATATGAAAATAGATAAGATAAAAATTTATTATGGAATGTATAAAATGACTGAATTTGATTTATGTATGGAAGATAGAAAGATTAGATTTTATATAAAATAATATAAGATGTGTTATATAATTATGCTAAAATAGAAATGGTACCAAGTTATGAAATAATTGAGTAAATTAAGTACTAGATTTGATATTACCCACGTAAGGGGAGAGTTAATAGAAATGAAGGGAAAAGGAAAGAGAAAGGAAAAATTTTAAAGCTTGATTTTAAAATGTAAATGAATGTTACGATAGATATTCAAGGATTAAGATGGTTTAATATTTAATATACTGAAGACTGGATGGAAGAAGAAGATGGAAGAAGAGGAAGGAGGGGGGAAAGGAAGAAGGAAGAAAGAGAGAAGATCTATGTATTTATGAGATGTTATTGTCTTTTTATATATATATATATAAAAGGCCTCATTTTGAGTAGCTTCAAAAATAAAAATAAAAAGAAGAGAACAGAATAGAATTCTTTATTGACCAAGGGTGATTGGACACACTGTTAGGTTTATACGAGTGATAATCCCTTTAAGAACCCCTACAGGTTGGTTTACAAATTGCAAGCTGAGCCAAACC
>JANHFO010004733.1:77684-94191 GCA_032468095.1 Pareas carinatus | reverse complement strand
CTTCCCACCGAAGTGGTCCCTATTTTTCTACTTGCATTTTTACATGCTTTTGAACTGCTAGGTTGGCAGAAGCTGGGACCCACGTTATGCGGCGTGCGCTAGGGATTGGAACAGCCGACCTTCCAATCAACAAGCTCAGCATCTTTATCCGCTGAGCCACTGCGCCCCCTATTGAAAAGATAGGTTTATGTTAAACCAATCTCTGATGTCAATAATGGATTAGCTGAAGGGATTTGAAATTTAATCCAGGCAAACGGAAGTATTTTGGTGAGTGGTAAGGAAGATCAAAGAGAAGTTTCTGCTGATAGTGGAAAGAATCACCGCTGCCCTTGAAAATTCAAATTTTTAGCTCGAGATTTGGCTATGAGCCTAGAAGCCTACATTTTGGCAGTCACTCAGAATGTGCTTGCTGATTAACATAGCTTCATCCATTGTGAAGATTTTTGCCACCATGAGGCATATCAAGGTAACATTTTGTTTGAACTATGTCATGACAACTTCAGTCTTTTTGTGGTACAATTGAAAATGTTGATTTTAATAAAAATGATTTATTAGAGTTTTGAAAAGGAAAAAAAATGTCCTAGACAATCTCAATTAGCTGCTCTCCAGATGTTTTAAACTGCCACTATCACTATTCTGTACTAGATCCAGTTTAGAATACAGTTGGGAATGTTGATAGTGAAAGTCTCATATATTGGAGGAAACCAGTGTGAGAAAACCCTAAGAAAGCAAGCGGGGACTCAGAACATTTTAGCCACTAAAAGGATCAGTTCACTTGATATTAATATCAGGATTAGTGGCTCTAAGAGTGGAAGTGTACTAAGACTCCCTTCGAGGGATAGCCTCATCTTGTCCACACTGAAGTCAACAAAGTGCAAAGTCAAGAAGTATGGATGTCCATCTTTCTATGCTCTATATTGAATCAATAGTAAACCCTTTCAGGGTGTTAGAGGTGAACATATAACTAAATTTCCCCATAAATTTGCCAACACCACCTTCTTACAGGAACTTTTGTGAAACACACACACACGAGATTTCTCATGGGTATCGTTTCCTTTTCTGATCTCGGTGGTTTAGATTTGCAGAAAATGGCATTCACATCCAGGGTATCATTTTTCAGTAAAGAGTTCTGACAGGTCCCCCGCCTGTGAGCCCTCCCTGGCATTGGGCACCCTTTCAGCTTTGAAAAAGCTATTTTGTTAGTGAAGGATATACTGTCAGGGAGGACAGGTTGAATAAAATCCGTTTGGAGTTTTCAAATTCCTTTGTGTTTTTCAAGATAGTGCTTGAAAAAACAGTGCTTTCACGGTGAGGCCATTATCTCCCAATTCCTATTTTGTATCTGCATTTTGTAGACAGAAAGATCTCGAAAGGTGTGCAGAAGGAAACTTGCACTAAGAGTGACTGTTGAAAAGGTCTTGTATGCACACAGCACATTGTGCAGTATGTGGCTATTTGATTCTTAGTTCTCTATGTATTTTGGCAAAATGGATAAACAAATGATCTGTTACACATTGTATATATGTCAAAAAAGAAAATTGCTCTTGTGGGAATATTGTTTAATAAATACACAAATAGTCACTACACTATGAATGAGAAAGACTGATTTGTTCATGACAAGCCGTTAATAATGAACATGTATACATCCAAAGGAATTATCTGAGTGTTTATAGATGGCCTATCTGGCCATTTTGAGAATTCTTTGTAACCTGGTTGAATATTTTAAGTTTCCCCATGAGGGAATGTGCTCAAAACTTCTCAAAGTGTGCATCTGAATACCATCAGAGTGTACAAAATAAAGGAGTAAAAAAAATAATAAAGTGTTGGTTTTCCAGAGAGCCCCACAGTTAAGTCAATTTGCCGGTCATTTGTGTAAGCTTTTCTTCTCTGAATCGCATGGTCTGATTTTAATAAGGGCCAAAAAATAAGGGGGAAAAAATCTTCTCTTAATGGCACAGTAGGGATCCCATGTAAATGTATAATAAGCAGCCAAAAACTGTTATGAACCTTGAACTCTCTTTGTTGTTTAAATGATCATCTACAGAAGTTTTCCAAGGAGAAGAGGCTGCTTTACAATGGTTTCCTTCATAGGATAAACTGTGCCTGTTGAGAAATTTATGTCAGGAATTCTGAAACCAGAGCTGATTTTGTGCACACAATAGAGGGCACTAATTATAGACCCTGAAGACGTCTAGCCTCCAGAATAGGAATAATAATCAATGCTACTAGAATCCAAGAACAGTATTTTCTTTCTGTGGTTAACAATCCTGATTTGTTGGTGGTTTCCTGTATATCTGGTAGTGTGGTTTAAAAAAAAAGTTACACTAATTCAGTATGCTTTCCTCCAAGCATGTTCTTGGAGAACGTTTCAGGATATTAACTACCCTACATAAAATCACAGACTGGTGGCAATAATGCTGTAACTTACCAGAAAGTCTGGATTGTTATTCTTCCTTAATGCAGGTTTACAGCTCAAATATCCGAAGTCTTATTTAAAACAGGAATTGATGTAGACGCTGCCAGACAAAAAGTTGGATGGGAGAAAAGAGACAAATGACTGCAACTCTTGGAGGGTTCCTGTATTAACTCTTGGTTCTTTAACTAAATTCAGAGGTGATGAATATTTATGTCCTTATAAGAGAATTATTTAAAAAGAAATTCTAAGAAAAAATCGAGGAGGGTTGCCTGGAATTTTTACTGGGAATGGTACAGGGATCTTGGGAAAAGATTGCATGGGCAAAGGCTTCATCCATGTTGGTAATAAAAAGAACTTATAAATCATTGCACATTTTCCTCTATAAATATGCAGCCAAAAGAACTGAACCACACAGCTGAACCACATGGAGAGGCCAGGCCAAGCTCTTGTATTCATTGGATGATGTTCACTGATGTTCACATGGTCACCACCCCCATAAAGGTAGAAGTTTGCAAACTGGTCCCTACGTGGATTCTTCACTAAGTAATATAACTCTTAGAAATAGTATGAGAAC
Source organism: Pareas carinatus (assembly GCA_032468095.1). Taxonomy (NCBI): domain Eukaryota; kingdom Metazoa; phylum Chordata; class Lepidosauria; order Squamata; family Pareidae; genus Pareas; species Pareas carinatus. The sequence continues at coordinate 91,201 of JANHFO010004733.1, read as the reverse complement.
TACATGCAATTTATATGTAATCTATAGCTTAGCATACTTGAAGAATTGAAGCCAATGTCTCTGGGAACAGTTTGAACCTGCTGGACCTGAGGAAGTAGATAGAGGATCTTTGGGGCAGGGTGCTCAGACACCCCTCCTGGCTAATTAAAGCAGCATGGGGTGGCGTTATGTGAGTGGGTTCTGGCGATGGTTAATTCTTCGTTGAATGAGGAATTTTTTCATTTGTCCCTTAAGGCTGCTTTGGTCCACCCTCTCCTCAGGAAGCCATTGCTAGATCTCACTATACCGAATAATTTACATCCGGTATCTAACCTCCCCATTTGGGGAAAGTGATTGAGAAACCACCATTACATCTATATGCATGGATTTAATCCCCCCCTCCCCAGTTTTGTGAAGTATTTAGTTGACTATACTTAGTGGAAACCAAAATACTGAGGAGAGCTGACCTTCATATTTTGGTGGACGAATGGGATTGGACACCATTAGGAAATCCTAGGGCTAAGACTTTCAGAAGAGGCATGGTGAATTGAAGACAGCCGTACAAAAGTAAAACCACCAACCATGACAAAGACCAAAGAAATAATGAGAACACTGATTCTTCAGAATCTCTCTGGATGAGATCACCCATATTGCTCCAGATGGCTGATCCTTACAAGGAGACGACAAAGTAGGGATGTTCTGCGAATTTGAGGGAACTGGGAAATGGGCATTAACCATTTTAATTAAAAGAAACCATGGCAGAGCTTTTTAAAGAACACTACATTTGCAAGCCTCACTTTCTAATCATCTCTGGAAATTGCTATTGTAACAAAAATTCTTTAAAAATATATGCAAAAAATGGCCTGACCAATTGCTATAACTGGCAATCAAGCTGGTGGGGGAATTCTGGGAGTTGTTTAAAATTGCCAAGGTTGAGAAACACTGGTCTAGACCAAATAAATGTGGTTTGTAACATACATCACCCAAATACACATTGTTCTTTGTCCATATTATCTGACTCCTCCTGTTTCTTTTGATCTGTCAGCATTCAATAATCTTGAGACTTCAGTTCTTAAATTCCCAAGCCAAGCAGCTTTCACTTGACTGAACAATAACTAAGTGATAGACATTACGTTTTTTAAAAAACTACTGCTTTTGCATTCTAATAATTTCCCACACCCACGTCTTTCCTAAGCTTTGTTAAGATTGTCAAAATAAAGCCAAATTTTAAAGTACCTATTAGTGAACCCTATACTTGGTATTAAGCTCAGGATTCTTGATTTTAATCACAGTGGGAGCCATAGCTCTAACCCACTCAAATACCTGTCAGGTTTTGGGTTTTTTTTGGAAGCCTTTGGTCTGTATTTTCACCATCATCTTCAGGGTTATGTAAATGTAACTTTTTTTTTGAAGTTTTACTCTATTTGATGTGTAAATGGGTAGGAAGAAAATCAGAAGCCATTAGAATTGTTTCTAATAACATTCCCAGGGAGAAATTCCGAGCAGTTTTATATATGTTAAGTTTATCTTGCAAGGCTGTGCAATGTGAACAACATCAAATAAGCCCATTTGAATGGACAGCTTGTGGGGAGCAGCCAAAAGTCACCATGCTCATTTCAGAGGGAGATAGCGATAGCTAAGTAAGCATTAAAAGGTTCAGCAAGCAATTGGCATCAGATGTCACATTATATCACTTTGTAAATAAGCCAAGTATTCCAGCTGATCTGCCTTGTTCCTCTTGCCAACGAGAAGGGCTAAGCAATCTAGGGATAATCCTTCTGTGATTTGTTTGGTGTTCATAGGCAAACTCTGGCTGTTTTCCCCTAAAAGGTAGAAGCTATGGTAGAAATTTAACTCCAGCAGATTATGAAATATATCAGCCAGAGTTCCTGGTTTGTATGTAAGTATTAGCATATTTAACTAAGAGGTAAGGCCATGGTGTTTTCAGTCCTCCAAATTAAATCAGCATTACAATAATAATAAAATAAAATAATAAAAAAACATTTTATAAATAGCTGAAATCTTGCATGATTGCAGAAGCCCTACATGTAAAATGCTAGTACTCTGGAATGAAATTTTGGGATGAGATCTCATGAGTAATGTGAATGCACCCAGATGCCTAAGGCTTGAAACAAATGACCGATGCTTTAAGTGGACAGAGTGGGGTCTTAAAAAATGAGCAAATTGAGTAACAGGTAAAAATACAGTGCTACTCATTTATAATTGAGGCAAAATACTGTAGACTTCTGCCCAGTCTCTTGATTTGCCTATATTTGTCTGTTTCAAAATCCAAAACTTTTTAATGGGAAAGCAAAAAAAAAAAGAAATAACATGTTCTCACAATTAAGATTTAAAGTTATAATTCTTGAATGAAACTTTACAAAATTTTAATTGTTTTCGCAATGGCTAAGATTCAGGTAAGAAACCAGAAGGAGATTTTTGCAATTTTTATCAATTTAGGTCTTCTTAAAATTTCAAAGGAAATTAATATTTTAATAAGTGAGATAATTTCTAGTTTAACACTCAAGCAAATGCATGCAAACAAGAAACACACACACTTCCAACATTCCCATTGCAATTAGAGTTCTTAATTTAGCGCTTTGCATAATATATCTGCTTATAGGATGAAACTGGAAAGTGGCCTAGCATAACTGACATTCCTTGGCTGCGCAACACTGATATTCCAGGGTTAGAGGAAGAGATGTTTTTAGAATGATATATTGACAAGGAACATCTCCAGATATTCTCCTTTGATAGCAGTCTTGCTCAATTTGTAGCAGCAGCTGTACTATATTACATAGTTATAGATTCAAAAATTCCAATCTTTGAACAACAGCACCTTTTAATTTAAATACAGTGTCTCTAGAGGAAACAAATTCAAGTTTGTAGATCTAATGTGTATATAACCCAGTCTCCGTGATCATTTTCTGATTTGGTGTAGGTAGATCTATTAGATGTATACAACTTTTAAACGTATCTCTCTCTAGGGATTTTCTCATTTTTCTATCAGAATAGTGTGTTAAAAAATTAAAGAAATGTATGTTGATTGGAACAAGTATCTGATCTTTATACCATCTCCAACAGAATTAAGGTTAATTTAGCATTTCTAAGAAAGGAATAGCTTGTAAAACTCTACTCCTTTAACAACTATGTAGAAAAGGGAGTTTTAGTTATTACTATACTAGTAAAAAAATGCTCACCTTTTGAATTTGGAACCTGAAGTGGATCCAGAATGCCAGGGGTGGTCAGTTATGCTACCGCATGCTCATACAACAGCTCTGCTTTGTGAACTGCCTTGGTTATCAGTTAGGTTTCCAGGTGCAATTCAGGGTGCTTGGCTACTCCTATAAAAGCCCTTCATGGCAGGTGGCTGCTTATCTGAGGATCCATCTGTACATGACAAGATGAATGTACCTTATGATTATGAGTATATCTTATGTTTATATGTACATGACAAGATGAATGTACTTTATGATTATGAATGTAACTTTGATTGTATTCACAGTTTCCTTATTGTATGTATATAGGTATAGAGCATATACACCGAGACAAATTCCTTGTGTGTCCAGACACACTTGGCAAAACAAATTCTGATTATGATTCTTCCATGGTTCTGCCTATTTTAAATGATTAGGCCAAGTTACATGTCCCAGGTCTCTTCCATTAAAGAGTGTCATCTGATGGTAGTGTACCTCCTCTGTCACAGCATCTGCCCTTCAGAGCAACCTCCATCCAGAGATTTATTTGCTCCCCACGCTCAGTTTAAAAGAGCTCTTTTAGGCTGGATTTTTCTTCAGGACTTTGGCCAGAGATCTTGTTTCATGATATGAGTTGCTGTTATTCTGTTAATAATCTCTACTTTCGCATTTAAGGAATTTTTGCTTAGAACTTGGACAAGGGCCTAATTTCTGCAATGTTTTTGACAATCGGAGTACCTCTGAATTTATAATGAATAGCCAGTGGATTTCCTTCTAAAACTCGATTTACAGAAGAGGAAGCAATCAAACTTATTTAGAGTGGAGAGTGAAGCTAGGACTATCCTATGATGACGTAAATGAATAGAAAGCTGTGTTATATAATAAATTGTAATATTTTCTATTAACCAGAAATTTGTATGTCAAAGTGTGGGATACAAAGACATAATTTCTGTTTTTGATTTAAGTGAGTTCCCTTAAAAAATGCTTATTTCTTTAAGGAATAGCTTGGTTTGCCTTGGTTCCATTTTAAATTAACATTTCTCTGCCTGAAACCCCAAACTATTATCTATATATTATTTCTGTTACATATAATTTGTATAAAAGTATGTGCAGAATCTACTCAACAATTGCATTTTTAAAAATTGAATAGTGTTAAAATGGTGTAATTTAAAGAAGAGTGTGTTAGTTTGAAATAAAAATTCATTGATAAGCCTTTTTAATAATAGAAAAGTAAGAGTTTAATTCAAAATTATACTATATTCATTTGGTTTTCAATACCTATTAAGTAACTGTGCTGATGCTATTTTAACAGTGTTTATCCAGAAATATGCCTAGTGACAAACTTAGAACTACAGCCTGAATAAATTAAAATGCTGTCTTTCGGCAAGGACATACAACAAGGATCCCCAACCCCCAGGCCGTGACGCACTACTGGGTCACGGCCCATTTGGAACCAGACCACAGAAACCGTGGATGAGGGCATGCACACAAGCTGCACTTGAATGAGCAGTGGGTGAGCACACGCGCATACACACTCCATTTGTGCGAGCAGCAGGCACGTGTGGCCCCTGCTGGTGTATGAAATGCTTGACAAGACTTTCTCAAGAAGATGCTATCCAGAGCTATTGGACTTCTTTCCCCAGATTTCCATAGTTCCAGGATCAACTCCATTTCTGTAATGTTAGGTTAGTGATGGTATAATTGGAAAAGTGCAGTAACTGCAATTTATCTAACATGCTGAGGGTCTATTGGTGGGGCAGTGCATTTTCCTATTCATAGGAACTCTTGCCTTACCCAATCACCTGAAACTTCCAATTGTCCCGATTGGTCTTTCAAGGAGGAAATAGCTTAATGGCTTTTCAGATCTCTCTTGTAGGAGGACTGTATTCATGGGTATGTTTATTTTGTTCATGTATGAGGGGAGTTCTCTTACTCCATGACTTGCTTAGAATGAGGTTCTTTGCTCTTTGTTTTAACATGTTGACTTTGGCCGAAGTGAAGATGTTTGTGAACTTCAACCTGCTTTTGAGCAGTTGACACGAGAAATGGTGATGGTTCCGCTTGTTTCTTAAATCTCAACACGCCTTGAGAATGCCAGGGTGAGAAAAATTCAGCATGTATTGAATTGTATGACTTTACTACCTGAAAAAAACATGGCCTAGTGTTCCTCTTAGATTGTGTTACTATTCCTTTCACTTGAATATGGAAGTATTTATTTTAGTTTTGCTATCTGTTTAGGCTGGATGTTCTTGATAATTGCCAGTGATCCAAGAAATTTGCAACATTTTCCTTTTATGAAGTATATTCAGCAAAGCTTGAATTGTTTCCTAAGCCTCTAGCTTAGGCTTTCCTCTGTTAACTGTATTATGTCCAGCCTGGTAGCTGAAATGCTATATTTTATCCATCTGGCTCTTAGGGGAATGCCTTGATCTAACCTTGGTTCAATGATTTAAAAATGATTTGATGTTAGGAAACAAGGATTGTATGAAAAAGCAGGAAGCTTACAATAAAATAGTTTAAAGCTTTTAGGTCTGATTTTTTGTGCGGAACATAGGAGCATTTCCTCATGGCACAGTTTATACTTCCTGTCTTTCCCCCAACAGGTAGTCCTCAAGTTACAACCACAATGGAACCCAAAATTTATGTTGCTAAGTGAAACATTTGTTAAGTGAATTTGCCCCGTTTTACAGCTTTCCTTGTTAAGTGAATCAATGCATCTGTTAAGTTAGCAACACGGTTGTTACGTGAATCTGGATTCCCCACTGACTTTCCTTGTCAGAAGATCATCAAAGGTAATCAGGTGTTCTTGGCGCATAGCAACGGTCAGAAATATGAACCAGTTGCTGCCAATCATCTGAATTTTGATCATGTGACCATGGGGATCCCGCAACAGTTTTAAGTCTGAAAAATGATCAAGTCACTTTTTTTCCAGTGCCAATGTAACTTTGAACGATTACTAAATGAACTGTTGTAAGTCGAGGACTATCTGTATTTGTCTTCATTCCTCCACTCTGTAGAGCAACGACAGCACAAAATTCACGATGAGGTGCTCCTGACAGAAAAAGAATGTCATGGGTTCAGCATCCCATGACCCTTCGAATCAGTGAAAACAAACTGCCCGCAAAGCTCTGTTCAGCAATGGTGTTGCACCTAAAATTCCATCTTTCTTCTGTTTTAACTTTCAACAATTGAAGACTAAATGGAAACTTCCAATTCCCATATAGAAAAAGCAAGTGCGGAAGGAAATGAAGAAGTCCTTTTTTATTTTTTTTCTGAATAGACGTAAAAAGCAGATTTGAGCAACAGGAGGAGAGACATTACCACTATAGCCTCATCCTTATTTTTTAAAAAATGTCCCAATGCTTATCTTTTATGTAATTTAAAGATCTAATGGGGATAATTTAAATAGATGATTCCAATTACTTGATACTTTATACTTACACTGGGTCAAGGTTGACTCAGCCTCCCACCCTTCCAAGGTTGGTAAAATGAGGACACAGATTGTTGGGGGCAATGTGCTGATTTCTGTAAACCGCTTAGAGAAAGAAAGAAAAAGCTGAGGCAAGAGAAATCTTAGGGTTCTTCTGTCTGTTTTTGTTACTAATGCCAGAAGCAAGATAAGAAGAAATTGAACCTGTATCCTCTCCTCGAAAATGTTATCAGTGCAGAAGAAAGTCGACAAGACAAAGAGAAGTGATAGAATTCACTGTATGAGTTCCTGCCTTTCTTTGGCACAGGAACAGCTTTTCCAAAGAACAGTCTGATCTCTAGAAACACTCTGGTGGTAAACAGGTATATTTTTAGACAGATACCATTTGAAGTTGAGCAATAAGTAGAAGTGTAGCAAAAATATACTTCTAAATTGTAATTAGGCTCTATTTATCAGGGAGCAAGTTCCTTTGAATCACGTGGTGTTCAGTTATGGTTAATACCTAACTAGATATTACACAGTTGGACTACAGCCTTGAAGAGACATATCAGAGAGCAAACTCCGTTGAATTGGCACGCATTTGTGTATATTAAAGAGGGTTGCTTTGTATTTCTACATAGTTGCTACATGGATATAATTGTAATTTATTCTTGTCTGCCCAGACATCGGTTCAGTTGAGTTTAATGGCACAGCCAACAAGCAATTTCAACTCTGCAATCTTACCACAGTGCTTTAACGTTAGCTGCACTTTGATTTGGCCCACGGAAGCATCACTTGTTTCTCCAGAAAAATCCAAGGGATCTGAGAAAATCTGCTGAAAGCATTACTCCAAAAAAGATCTGCAGATAAAATACTCATTAATGTTACTGATTTTTATTTCAACCCCAAAATTTGACACATTTTTTTAAAAAAATGTTTGAAAAACCAATTTACTCATGGAGCAGATATTCTTTCCATATGAATGCTTTTATTGCGCCACAAGTCCTAGGAAACCTGGTGATCATTTTAGAAGAGAAATGCAGGAAATCAATCAAAGACAAGAGAAACCGGTACTGAAGTGACTGTTCTAAAAGCAGATTTTTAATGAACCTAATGCAAAAATAAGGCTGATCAAGGCTACAGCTACCAACACACTTCTGGGGATAGAGCCTGGCTGCAATCAAGCCATGAGAACACACACATGAATTGACTTGGAAAACGTATGGTGAAATTATGTATTAGAGTCACTAAAATGTATTGATAAAACTTAAAATCTATATCCTGGAATGTTTAACTTTTCTAAACCCCAAGGCTCCTTTCGCCTAAAAAATATTTATATTGATATTAGATGTGCCCTTTTGGATATCATCGATAGAGCTTTTTTATTGGTGACACAACTGAAATGAATCGTGTTGCTCATGTAGTGATTCTTAATGTGATGAGTGAAAAAAAGCAATTTCTAACGGAATAATAAAAAGACACAGGAATGACCACAGTGCCATTACATACATATATCTTTGACAGGGCTATTTGTACAATACTATACACAATTCTGGTCATCCCAAGGATTTTCCTCCTGAAGAAAGATTAACAAGATTAGGGAGGAGTCATGAAATAAAGAAAGATGTCATGGGAGCAAAGACCTCTCTCTCATTGTTTTTGATTCATGATTGATAATGCTGTCATAACTTAGTCAAACTCAACTATTGGTATGATAACTATTGTACAAAGTCACTAACTTGGCTAGTACTATAAGGGATTACAGCATATCACGGATTTCAGGTGCTGGGACAACAAATTAGAAATTAGGTGCTATTTTGCTGAAGTTCAGGTGAATGCTGCTAAAATCTAAAGCTTCAGCTATGTGATCCTTCTGCAACGTAGATATTCTGTATAATGGAGATAAGTTTCCCTCATGAAAGTTCCATTTTTCTCTACATTAGAGTTTGGGGTTGGGGTTTTCTGTCTGGTTTTGTTTTGGGGGAGGTTAGGGTGATTCAAAAGTGTCCGTTTCCAACTTATTTTTAAAGTATAGTGGATCTTGGGAAGACTATTCTATTTGGTGTTCCTTGTCGGTAATTTTCTTTTCTGAGGAACTGGTTGAACTGCCATATATTGGCTAAGAGCTTAGTGCCGAAATTCTGCTCTCATGGGAGGACAGCTACTGAGCCCCTGTTGCCAGGCTAACTTGAGGTATTTCATTATCAGGGATGGGAAAGAAAAGTTACAGCTTAGCAACTGACGGACAAGTCATTGATTTATGATGGAAAATTATTGAACACATTAGTTAGGAGAGAGTTGGCATGCAAGTGCTAAGTTATCAAGACCAAGGCTTTGAAATTACTACCATGTCTTTTATTAAAACGCACACACAAAAATTCTCCTGTTTTATTTATGGAGCATCAAGACTGTATTTAGATCCCTTTGAAAAAAAAAACTTCACAGTGTGCCAACCGAGGATGCAATTATTTTTGCATGTATTTTGCAGATGAGTAAGCAGCATAAGTGCTTTTTCTGCGGCGATACAATCAATTAGAGGCAACCCTATTATTTCTGTGTAAGAATATTGACTCCCAGGCCAGTCCTGCATATTGTATGACAACAACATCCATTTGTCCAAATAAAGCCTCACTAAAGTTCAGGGACCTCTCTCGTTTCGAGAATTTCGATTCTTCTCAGCCAGATCATAAGTAACAAACCAGCCATTTATCTAGTTCTTGCAAATGCGCATTGCCAGGCCAGAAACAGATGAATTAAGAAAATAAAACTCTTTTCTTCTTAAGACATCTTTGTTTCCTTGACATTATGTATTAGCTCATCCTTGTTTGTTAGTGATGAACTGACCAATGGAATTCCTTGCACAAAATTGAACACTCCAGAAAAATCAAAGGTTTGGAGTAGAGAAGAACAGTGGAAACCAGAAACTTTCCTTTTGTAAGCAGTATCTTCCAGTGCACATGATCGGTAAAAAAATGATGAAGTTACAAAAGGAAAAAAAAATCAGGAATAGGAATTGTTAATAGCATGAGGAGCTCAGATTTGGGAAATGAATGTGATTAGATGGTTTGTTATTCTTGTTTGTTCCATTAAAAAAAAGAGAGAGAAAAGGTCAATTAAAATGAACTATTTTAATACTATTGTGTTTTTTCATCAGTTATATATTTTACAGAGTACATGAATCTAACTTTGACAACATATTTTCATCAATATCTAGAGAGACATTTCTTAAAGAAATTCTTAGAATCAGTTGCAGAAATTCTTGACAAAACAGAATTATATCAAAATGATGACAAGTGCTGGGATGTCATGATGTAAAGCCTGCTCTTATATACCATCATCCTGTGTCTGAACCAAAAATGTAAGTTATGGGTTTTGTGTCATGATGTCAGGAGGCATGTTTCATAACTTCCCTTTCACTGTCTCGACTCCATGGACACCTATGGAGTTAGAGTAATATTCAACCTATTTCAAGATCAAGTTTTGGTTGTACTGATATGTTGAAATGCCTTTTCACTTAATAACTGGTTTGTATTAACTTTTGACCTTTTTTTGACCTTTTGATTCTGATGGCTATATTCTTTATAAAGTTTAACAGTGAGTATCTTCATTTGTACACAATTAAAACATGTTTAAATTGAATCACATTTCTTATTATTTTCTGAATATCTTTTTCAAATGTACATTCCCAACATACTTTCATAAGCAAACCAAGCTGTAAAAGTGTATAACTGTAAAAAATGTTATCCATTAATCCAACCTCATTTTTCCCCATTGGGCTACCCTCTTAGTTCATCTCCGCTGGTGTTTACTGAGCTGTTGTAGAATGAATTCCAGTGATTACTTTATGATTGATTGATTGATTGATATTATGTGCCATCAAGTTGGTATTAACCCTTAGGAACCGCCTAAGTAGATTTTCTCTAAGATCTCCTGTCTCTAACCTGATCCTTCAGATCTTTCAATCTGAAGCAGCCATCATTCCTTAATGTGATCCATTTAATTGTCTTGCAATTTTGTCTTGCTGGCAAGAGCCTAAGGTGAAACTGAAGCATTCTCAAGAAAGAGCTATCAAAACAGTCATGAAAAAAAGGGAATGAATGCAAAGAACAGGATGCTGTGTGCTGCTCCATTTACTTATTATGTGAGTCCAAGCACAACATTCAAGGAATTTGAAAACCCTACTTTTCTTACGAAATATGAACACCATATCATAGTAGGTGAATATGATAAGCCTGGGGATCATCAGTATTTACACTGAAAGTTATTTTTAACAGCAAGCTGGGCTCTGGAAAGTGTCCTGCAATATCGTCGTGTCTTGTACATACTGATTTTTTTCCTTCTTCTCTGATTTTGTTTAAAAATGTCTTGCTTTCCCAATAAGAAATTTATGTTTCCCAACATGGCACTTACATTTTATTTTCCCAATATTTTTCTGTGGTAAATCGGAATGAAACATAATTATTGGCCACATAATTATTGGTCAATTGAGCATTAATTCCATCTCTCAATATTAGAACGTATTTATCTCTGTCCTGAGTGCCTACATCGTGATTTCATTTCAGCTCTCCCTCACTTCCCTTGCTGCTTCTGTTTAAAAGGGAGTCACTGCTGCTATGTGGCAGTGAAGATATCACATTTGCATTCTACTAATACTACAATTGTGGGGAATATGCAAACTTGAATGAATGTTTAGAGACAGCTCCAGGAAACTGCAGGTAGTCCTCAACTTAAAACAGTTTGTTTGGTGGCCATTCAAAGTTACACAACAGCACTGAATAAAGTGATTTAAGACCATTTTTCACACTTATGAACTTTGCAGCATCCCCATAGTCATGTATTTTAAATTCAGATGCTTGGCAACTGGTTCATATTTATGACTGTTGCTGTATGTGGGGGGTCGTGATCACCTTTTGCAACCTACTGACAAGCAAAGTCAACAGAGAAGCCAGATTTACTTAATGACCGTGTTACTAACACATGCAGTGATTCACTTAACAATTGTGGCAAGAGAAGTTGTAAAATGGGCGCAAAACTCACTTTACAAATTTCTTACTTAACAACATAAATTTTGGGTTCAATTGTGGTTGTAAGTCAAGTTACATCAAGACTGAGTTTATTTTCCCAGCATCTGCTGCCTTTGAGTTTGAAAAAGTCTCCCTTTTCTAACTTCCTGTTGCCCCATCTCTGGAAATTGTAGAATTATAGATGAAATTTGCATGATAATGAATTGCAGAAATTGTATGATTCCTTATCAGTTTGATTCCCCCCCAACAAACTGTTTGCACAATTAGTATGATTATACATGCAGATTGAATAATTGTATGTGCAAATAGGAAGTATGGTAAATTCCAACTGCAATTAGCAAGTTTCAGTGTGCAATCACAATAATTGCAGGTGCCTAAATTGTTTTTTTAAAAAGAGAAAGCTCCAATAAAACAGATTAGAAAGGGGATGAACCTCTATAGCAGACCATGCTTTGCACCTCAAACTGTGACATTTGCAATTAAATGGATCTTAGGTAACACCAAGAAATACTGCAGCCTGTAATTCAGAAAAGGAGCTACCAGTTAATAGAAGCAGCTGTGCATATAATATCAGCTGTTTGCAAAGCCATGGAGTGTTTAACTGTGGTTTATTGAATAAGCCACTATTAGCTGAGAATAGAGTAAACTATAAACCATAATTTATAAGCCACAAAGTATTAAAACCTATCATGGTTTGTGAGTAAATAGTTTTAAAAATCCATATTTGTAATCTTATACTCCAACCTTATGCCCTACAAATGCCCTGGGGATATAGATATTGATAGATACATAGATACACACACATTTCTCCTATGCAGACTGAAAACTCAGGAATTTATGGGAGGATGGCTTAACCTTATATGTCCTTCCCCTTAAAGGGGAAAGAAACTTTTTATGAATTATAATTCTGATTCACAATAATTTGTTTCTGCAAAAGGAGCATTGCTTCTTAACATCTCTGCATTCTGTTTGGGTGGTTTTCAGCACTTTGATGAATGGAGTGTTGCTTTGACTGCTTTTCTTTTAGCTGGTGTATTGAAATTTGATGCTCTAATGATAATAGTAGTTTGTCAGCTCTCTATCTGTGTGGAACACAACCCAGCTGCAAGTTGCAATTAGGGGCTGTCTGATCCTAGATAAATAGCTTTGGTTTCTGTCTCTAAACACCTGGTTTTTCATAATGCAGGTTTCCATTACCACTTTAATTAGTTGTGCTCTTATTTTAGAGCCTGTCACATAGTCAATATTGGAGAAGAGAAGTACTTGAAATCAATAAGCAAGTTGTGTCAGGTATTCTGTAGATAGGCATTACATTATGAATGTGGGATACTGGGATGGTTAGCTAGAGAATTCTGGGAGTTGAAGTCCACACATCCTTTAAGTTGCTGAGGTTGAGGAACACTGGTGTAATTTAATAAGGGGGTATCCAAGAGAGAACACAAAATGTAGAAAATTCTCCAATCAGAGTACAGTAAATTATTTCAATTCCTTTGGATTACAACACAAAAAGTAACACATTGATGTTACACATGGTTCTATAACTTGTTTCTCTGTTTAGAAATTCCTCTGAATTCAGCAGTTTAATGTAGCAGCCATACTGACAAGAAATTTGGGATTTGGTATGAAATGGACAAACTTGGGCACCAAATAAATAGGGATAAATTTACAACCATGAAAGTGCACAATCCTCAATAAGATGTATTCTTTTTTTATTATTAAACAGTTTTATAAGTACCAAAAGCAAAAAAAAGGAAACAAGAAAAAAACATTTTTATAACCCCTCCCTTCTCCCTCCTCCCCAACTGACCCTCCTCCCTTCTCGCCTCCCCCCTCCCCCGACTTCCCAAAGCAAGATACAGAATATAACATTTAACAAATATATGCTAAATTATGCTAATAAATCTAATA
>JANHFO010004733.1:49471-67148 GCA_032468095.1 Pareas carinatus | reverse complement strand
TATTGTATTTTTAAATTGCTTTTAAATGTGTCCTCTGTTGTTTGTGTTCTGTTTATTGTCTCAATTTTATATGGCTGGGTCCCTTCGGGGAGAAGGGCGGTATAGAAATTTAAATAAATCAAATCAAATCAAATCAAAATCTCTCATACTCTGCATCTCTGACAATGAGGGTCAGAGCTTGATATTGATAATAGAAAAGATGCCCAGTGAGAGGCACTATCTTGCTAATGGAAAAAGAGATGTAGAATTTGGACATTGTGCCAGGCTAGGGGTGAGAATATTACTCTCTTATGGATGCAAACTGATAGGATGAGTGGAATTTAATGGGTGTGAGATTAGTGAAGCAGAGGACAGGGTTTTAAGAAAGCACCAATAAAATAAGTCTCAAAATATCCGGCACTCAAAAACCAAAGCAAAGTCTGAAGCAGAAGAAAATTCTTGAAATGATAGACTTTATATTCAAGGAAAAAGACCAGAAAGTAGAGTAAAAAAAAAGCAATAGAATTAGAGGCAGCTGTACCGTTGATCAAAGCCCCAAGCTATGTCAAGCATATGAGAAGTGTGGTTTGCTTAACTATGCTTTATCTAGGTTCCCAGAAGTTGTCATACACAACATTTCATTAACAACAAGGACTGGATCCCTAAATCCTGTTAAATCAAATCACATTATGATGTAGCATATTGGGGAAAAATCTTTGTGGTATTTGTAATCCACATTTTTATATCTGATTGGGGGAATTCAGAACGATTTCCTAACCGTGTAATCTATAAAACCAGTAAAAAAATGTTTCTGGTAGGTCTGTGGAGAACTTTGTTTCCTAAATAAATAATGTAGAAAATTGCCCTTCTCCAAGACGATTGGTCTCTGGTTTTCAATTCTCTATTAGTTTAAGAGAATAACTATGTCCCCTCCTTCCACTAGATGAGCATTTGCTTTCTACTTTGCCTTTTTTTTCTAATGATAAAAAATCCTGACATTTGGAACACTTTTGGAAGGATAATGAGTTTTGATGCACAGAGCTGGTCAATAAAGATACATCCTTGGAGCATTGCTTGTTCTATATGTTTTTTTAAAAAAGGAGTATCCTAATAGAAGGATGAATTTCCTGTCTTATAAGCACTACGTTTCTCATGGAAAATAGCTCTGTGGCTTTGAAAAGATCACCAAAATTTTGCAAACCTTGTTCTTTCTGTCCCATCATGAGTTACTCACTGGATAACAGGAAAGTCCCTGAGATAAAGATTGATTTGCAAGAATTGTTGGCCCAACAATGATTTTATGGAAGGGAACCCTTTCCTTAATTGAAGGATCTTCTGGTTCATTGTTGTTCATTCATTGTTGCTTGTAGACTGTTGAAAGTTTACTGGAACTGTATCTTGACTACAGAAAGAGTCAAAGTTCAGTATAAACACAGAATAAGCTTGGCAGGTTACTTTGGCTAAATGCAAGCCATCTCCCCACTGCTGCCCAGCTCTAACAATCAGTAATACATTATGTATTCAGTTTGGACTTCATGGCACTGAAAATTATGAAACTTTTTGAAGTGGCACAGAGGAAATAATTTACAAAAGAAATCTGATACGGTTTTAAACAGTTCAGCATATCACTGTGTTCTGAAGCCACATCTTATCCTTTTTATTGCTACGGCAGTTATAAAACAAAGAACTGTGCTTACACAGTTAGCAGGAATTACCCATAGATGACGCATTTCTCATCCCTGGCAAAACATGTAGTTACTGGCTTGGGAGCCTTATACTGTGGAAATCCCACTGCCATGTGTACATATGCTCTCTTGCCTCTCAACACTTGCAAAGATAGTTGTAATAAGGTTGCACCATTGCCCAACTGAGGCAGAGAAGGTGCGACATTGGTATCTGTTGCTAGCTGTAGCAGCCTTGCAAAAAAAAAAGGAAAAAAACGAGTGGATACAGTGAGAATACAGCTGTCAGTTACAAGGTGAAAAAATACAACCACTAGGTGGTAACAAAGAGAGGCTTATGTGTTTCTTTTCTGCCATCTAGTGGTTGTATGAATTTATGCAACTCTGTTTTTATAGCCTTAGAATATTAGTATAGCAATAATTTGAAGTAAGTCAGGATTAGTTTGGTTGCAGTCTCGTCGGAGGTGACCGGTTGGAGGTGTCACCTTTGCCCTCCTGAACATTATGACTGAATAACAGAATATTAAGATTAATGTTTAGTAAAATAATGTTGGATGGCATGTTGGATAGATAGATTGATTGAATATAGGTAACTTACAATTCCGACTAGGGCTAGAATTTCTGTCATAAGGTAGTGCATTGTAAAGTGAGTCATCACATGACTGGACCTGATTTTATGATCACTTTTACCATAATAATTAAACAAATCACCATCATCATTAAGTAAATAAAACAATTATTAAGCAAATCCATTTTCCCGGAGTTGGCTTTGCTTATTGGAAGCCAACTGGGAAGATTGCAAATCATGATCATGTGATCACAAGTGTTTTAAATTCAAGTTGATTGCCAACCACCTGAATTGTGATCATGCAACTGCAGGGTTGATACAATGGTTGTACTTTTGAGGATGAATTGTAAATCACCTTTTCAAGGCTTTTGTAACTTTGAACTATTGCTAAACTAGGATAGTTTTATGTCAGTGATGGCTAACCTTTTAGACACCAAGTGCCTGGACGAGTCATGACTGATGAGTCATGGCTCATGATGTCATTACCTGGTGTCGCTACTCTCTTTCTGAGCATGCGCATGGCCCCGTGATGTCATTGGCTGGCATTGCTACTCCTTTCTGAGCATGCTCAGCTATGGGGCAATGCTGGGGAGACTTGGCTCATGTGCCAGCAGAGAGGCCTCTGTGTGTCCGCTGTGGCATGCGTGGCATAGGTTCACCATCACTGGTTTGTATTGAGGTTATATTGAGGACTACCTGTAGTG
This sequence comes from Pareas carinatus, assembly GCA_032468095.1. Taxonomy (NCBI): domain Eukaryota; kingdom Metazoa; phylum Chordata; class Lepidosauria; order Squamata; family Pareidae; genus Pareas; species Pareas carinatus. The sequence goes on along the minus strand of JANHFO010004733.1, from coordinate 64,215 downwards.
AGATTTAGTAACTGGAAGAAATAGTGGCAGAGAGTGAATGTGGTCTATCATATTACGTGACAGCATATATAGGGACAGAATTTACAGAAATAAATTCTTCTAGAAAGAAAGATTAAATACATTCTCCAAAGCCTTGGAATAGGATTGTAATGAGCCCTATAAGATTTGGCTTTCTTTATTTTGGCATAGTCTCTGGTTATAGATCTCTTGTTCTTTTATTGTTCTAACTTTTATGGTGTAAAGCACCCAATAGCATTTGTTAGGCCATTTTTAAATGTAAGCCATAAATAAGAGAGAGATTTAAGACTACCCAAGATTTGATATGAATCTGAGTCCAACCTGTGTTGTCTCAAAGTGACTGCAAGGCCCACAATTTGAACTAAGATCCAAATCCAAAGCCTTGTGTGGAAACCCCTGAATCTCACATTTACTGTAATTTGAAAAGTAATAATATAATTATATTGTATATAATATTTTATGTATAATATTATAAAAATACAATATTTTTATATTTTTCTAATCTGACCAGATTTTCAGAAATAATTCTGGTTTATGATAATGTGACATGGTTTAATTTAGACCACCTACAAAGAAGCCTTCATCAGTACCTTGGAAATGGGCTATTACTGGCATGTCTCTTATCTTCCATGTTTTGATAAGATGACTAAATTAATCATAGCTATACAGTTGCAGGAAGAAAGTAGATAACCTTGACCTATTTCAACCTGGTTTAAGAATGGACTGTAAAACTGAGGCTGTATGTAATTTTTACTTCTTTTGACTTTTCCGAATTTGAATAGTATAGTATCTTAGTATCTTTCTGGATAGCCTGAGAGATAGGAGGATCAAAAGCACTGATTTGCAATTGTTCAATTTCTATCTCTCAGGCAGATCTCAAGTTGTCTTTCCTAGAGACAATTATTTCTGAAAATGAGAACTATTATATGGTATATCTCAAGACTGTGCTGTCTTTGGAATGCTTTTCAATACCCATGTTACATTGGTAGGAGAGATCCTCAAATAAATTGGACTGAGTGCTATTAATATGCTGATGATATGCTGTATCATCTTTGAATAATGATTAGGCTTCCCTGAATGCCTGCTTCCAAGAGGTAATGGAATAAATGAGGATAATAAATCAAAATCAAATCCAGAGAAGTAGGAGGGTCATAGTTCTGGGGGGATAACTAATCACCATATTCTTAATGGTGTCACGCTTTCCCAAAATAAATAATTACACACCTGAAGTTTTTTCTAGATCCAAATCTCATTCTGATTCCAAAGACTGAAATGATGACCAGCGACACATTTTTTAAAAAGTTTGGTTAAGATGCTAACACCATCCTTTTCTGGAAGAAAGGGACTTTAAGCTATCATGTAAATTATGACCAATCTCCGTACTTGACAATCTAGACCTGAAGTAGATGGATCTGCCTTAATATCAACTCTAGAAATTTCACCTTGTAAAGAACCAAGCAACTAGGATAGTCCTGCATTTGCAGCTTGTGTGTACATTGAGAGCATATGCACTGGAGACAAATTTCTTTGTCCAATTCTATTCTATTACTGCCTTAAATCCGAATTAGCTTGGGTGCTGATTACTCTAAAGAAGTATTTCTCTAAAATTCCCACGTTTTCCTCCTTGCTCACTGATGTCATCTGGCACCCTTACTTTTTATATCAAGACAAAGCATAAAAGGAAGCAAGCAAACTTAGGTCCAAAGAAAAATTACTCAAGGAATCTATGCTTTTTTGCTGATTAACTTGCTATATATCCCTTGTGCAAGCAGATTCTTTTTTGTGAGGACCATCTATCAGATTCTACTTTAACTGGTGTCTAAAATTTGATAATTGATTAGTTTTTTTATCCATGATATCTGTTGAAGTTTTAAGCCCATTATCTCTTTGGTGGAATCTGTCTTTCGCACTCTTTCAGTTTGCTGCAAACCCTATAGATGGCAAATGCAAAAGTTCTCTCTTCATTCAAATAGCATTTTGCTCTCATCATGAAGTACGGTTTGCTTTATATGCCATCCAAAGTTCAGTTGAGGCTTTATAGTGGAGTACATAGTGTGAGGAGATAAATGACGTGGGAAGTTTCAAATTAGACGGCATATCAGGAACTAGTTTGCTTGCAGTAGTTGTCAGAGGGAAGGCAGGAAATAATCTGTAGATTCCCAGGCAGTCTTTAATAAAATGGCTTCCAAGAGTGGAGGTTAACTTTATCTTAACCCCGCTTCTTCAAGAGAAGCACTTTTTTCCCCCCTTGCAGGGGTTGACTGAGTGAAAACTGATTTCTCTGTACATCGCATGTTGTTGCTGGTGCTACTCAGAGCCCTCCAGGCTGTGGTGAAACTGCCAGAAATTAGGTCAATTTTAAAAACATTGTTGCTTGGGAGAGCAGCAGGAGAAGGAGGGGGGGGATGCTGGAGTTTGCCCCCCCTCCCAGGGAGACACAACAGGGAGACACAAATTTTGCCATGTACACAATCTAGTGTGCTTTATCAGCTATTATCCTTGCCGTTTTCTCATCTTTCTCATCTCTCTGAAGCTGTCCCCCACCCCACACCTGCCTAAGATATGTGGGGATGTCTTGTGTTTCGGGGTGCAAAGAGGGTTTTCTTAAAATGCTGTTATTGCATTTATTATGTTTGTAAGCTGCCCTACCACAAGTTAAGGCGAAAGCTCTAACCTGGTTGACTCCTAGAGGAAACAAAGCCAGGGAAATCCCCAGTCACTTTCCATAACTGGCCCCACATCGAAGGGGTAAAAATTAGCACCATCCACGGGGATGAATTCTGGTGTAAAGACTGGGAGGCTGCCTTGAAACAGCCACCTGGTTTCTCCTAGATGGAGAGAGAAGACAGAGGCATTTTCAGGAGCGGTGGAATGCTTTGTGGCCACCTGGGCGGCCTCTCCGGAGACTCGAGCGGCTTCTCCATGGGTGGGGCACTTACTCGCTACTTGTGCTCCTGCTGGCGACGGGCCTCTCCTCCGACGTGCTGCTGAAGAATTTTTTAAAAAAACTTTCCTGGGCAAAGGTGTGCGTGCCGGCAGAGATAGCTCTGTGTGCCGGCCGTGGCACACGTGCCATAGATTCGCCATTGCTGTCCTAGATGGAGAGAGAAGACAGGCTTAGCTATCAGGGTTAAAAAAACAACAGCAAAAAACCTCTGTAGAAGGCTGTAAAAAAGGTTCAGGGATATTATAGCACTAGATGACTGGATGATTGGTATTGTGGGAGCTCCGTTCCAAAATAAAGTATATAATTAATCTTTATTCCAAATGCTACCACATGCTAACAGGTGTATCGTGAAATCATTTTGACATCATCACAGTTTGTTTTGGGAAGCTGCTACCCACATATCTCATCCTCGCCTCACTTTAAAAATGACTGTTAAGCAGAACTTTGAAAATAGATATTGATTACACCTAAACATGGGGAAAATGCAGGTTAGACACTGCGAAACACTTCAGACATTTGAGCTACAGAGTCTTTTCTCTTTGCATAGGAGTGATAGGCATTGCAGTTAACTGGACTCCTTTATTCAGCCAGACAATGTTGCGGTAGGTGATTTGTGAGAAATCTCATCGGGATCAATTAATTACTTCAGAGGGTAAATACGTAGTTTCCGTGCACATTTTCACTTCCGCATTTTCAACAGAAACAAATGGAATGTTTGCAGTATCGAGTACTACTCATGAAAAAGAAGCACACCTCCCTTCAGATGGTATTTTGGATAAGGAATTTTGAATATATTTGTAGCTTGGTCTGTTCTGACATTCTTAATTGGCAAAGGGCTATAGCAACTGTGCCAGCATCAAACAAGAAGCCAACTCAGTCATCCTTAACTGGAAGCATTAAGTTAATTATTGAAGAGGCTTGATCAACAGTGTCTTGTTTTTGGCCTCTGTCTGGGACACGCCGTTGTTGTTGTATGAGCTTTGCCTAGCCAGTCCTGCCAGCTGCTAGCCTGAAATGAAGTTACATCCAAGTCATTACCTCCCAAAAGGATAACAAGTAGAGTTGAGTATAGTTGAATGGGGCAGCCTCCTGCCAGGCCGGGCCTGGATTTAGGCCACGCTAAAGAAACAAATCAAGCCATTGTCTACTTGAATGAGCTGACTGGCAGGGAGAAAGAAGAGAAAGCAACCTATTTTAAAAAAGAAAAGAAAAAACGGACTGGAAAAATCCCATTATTTTACATTTGCTGGGAATGCTACAGAGACCTAGCATGTGAAGGCAAATGGCTCAACCTCTCAGACAATGCTACCATTTCAAGAATCAAGATGACTGTTGTCCAAGATGTCTGCCGCAGAGGCCTCTGATGGTGATTGCTTCTGAAGGCTTGTGCTTGGATTGCTCTCTGGCCAACATTAAAGCAGCCCGTCTCACTCAATATTTCACTCAGAGAATATGCTGGGGATGACAGCTGGGTTGCTGGCAATTTTGAATAGACATTTGTTAACAATTCTATACTGTACATCCAGTTCATAGGGCTGTAGCATTATGGCTTAATAAAATAACATGCACATACTTTATAATATAAGTAAAAAACACCTGGCCAGTGAGATCAGAACCACACATTTGCTGATAACTGAAGAGACTTTATCAACTTGGTGTCTTTTTAACATTTTCAACTAAAGTTCACAAAAGTGTTTCGACCATGGAATGTTGGGTGTGGTAAATTGTGCACTGAGAGAAATTTGAAGCTGCAACGTAGCTCACACTTGTTAGAAATAACTGTCTCTGAAATTCAATACTCTGTTTTCACAGAGTCAGCTTTTCATAAACTCATTCTATAGGTAAAATCCTCATTCCTTGGATCTAAAATTTCTTATGAAACTGGATTTATATAACTGTATAAGAATAAACGATTCTGCAGAACAAAAGCTTTAATACAAAATGCCCTTCTTTAAGAAAGTCATTCTGCATCGTCCTTTTTTGCTTAACACATAAGAGACAAAGCTTGTTGTAAAATGAAATTGCCCTGCTAATAGATTCTCCTTACGTTTCTTTAAAAAAAACTTGTTTAATTAGTAAGACTAGTTTTAATCAAAAGTTTTAACTGATATGGTTAATCTAATTACATACAGACTCTCTAGTAAAAAATAAATTATTCTGAAAGGAATGGAAAGCACCAATTGCCTCCATTGATTTGATATAAAGATTGTTTTGATGGCTATTTATGATATTTTAATTTTAAAACACACAAGCATTGAATTGCCTGCAGTAACATCTAAATAAAGTTGGCCCAAGATGTTTCTCTTTGTGAGATGTAGTACAGCGTAACATATACTGTACTTTACATTTCCACAAACGCTGACTAGACTTCCAGCAAATTATCTCCACACTAGAATCAGGATATTTTACTACACCTGAAAATAATAGGGCATGTAGGCCAGCGGCCCCCAACCTTTTGGACACGAGGAACCGGTTCCATGGAAAAAGGGTTTTCCGTGGACTGATGTGGGGGGGGACGTGGTTTTGCATGCTGCCTGCAGCTTGTGAATGAGACTTGGCTTGTTTGCAGAGCCTGGTTGCTGACATCCTGTGGACCAGTGCTGGTCCACAGACGGGGGTTGGGGACTCTTGATAAGGCTACATACAGCTCTGTCCTCCAAATAGTGACCACTTCTTGCCTCTCTCTTTTCTACTGCCTAAGGGCACTGCTGGTCCTGATTTGAGATATTTTCCGAAACAAAGATCAGGACCATGAAATGCCAAATAGATACTTGATATCCAATTCTTTCAGATGTGTAAGTCATTATCCCTTTGGCGAAAGTTTATGAGTTTGGCATACAGTGAGATCATGAATATTTATTAGCATAGAGTAGGAGAATTAGTTTCCTCTATCTGGAAAATGACTTCAGTAAATTAACAAATGCAGGTTTGTCAGGCTTTATAAGGAGTTTTGGCCAAGATAGAAAGGTGATATAAGGCCACGTATTCAATCGGAAACAATTCATGTATTCAAAAATTCATCTAAACATAATAAAAAGGATTTGAAGGTCCATTTTCAAAGCCTACTTTTTAAGTTCTGAAGGTTCTTGGAGGACAGGCAAAATCAATGATGCCTAAGTGGCAAATGTCTCCATCCTTGGAGAAGAAAAGATAATTTAGACCATATTTAAAATGTTTTAGGACTCATTAAGTAGACTTTGATGTGAGAGACCAGGGTTCAAATCCTGACTGGTAGCTACTTTGGGTAACCTCACCGCCAACCCTTCACCTACCTACCTCAGAAATATGAAAGTGACAAAAGCTAGGAGAGTAATGCTAGCTTAGACATCACCAGAAGATCTGCATCAGATTTTGAGGAATCAGGACAATTTGATAATAAGTGGACTACTGGAACAAACCATTCATGGACGAGACAATAGAATCCAGAAATCAATGAAATGCTACTCCAAAAGTAGACCCAATGAGAGAGGAGATATGAAAAGTATGAGAGAACTATGATTGGGTACAAGACCTGCATTCACACTAACTGAAAAACAACTAGTTACTCAATGTTTCAATATAGTGAAGCTGTTCTCACAACTTAAGGTAGCCCAACTGCATATTATATCCCATACTCAAGAAGACCCGGAAGAACAACTGGATATGCAGTCAATCCCTGAATATGGAATGTCACTTCTACTTTCTCCATTATGGAGCACAGCAGATGATATGATAAACTACTACAATCAACCCTCAAGGTGAGTTACCAAGGCTTAGTGGAGATGTACCATCAGATAGTTTGCTAGAAGATGCCAACAGAGCCCTCATAACAATCCCTTCTACCAAGATAACTCAAACCAATAAGCTGACATATGCTACAGCCTCTGTATACCTGGATATGCCTGACTACACAATCAAGAAGAACAGCAGTACATATCCCCCCTGAAAAATGAGGTTAGAGGCTAAGGTCAGGGTAACTCAGATAGAGAGTAGTCAACTACAGAAAGCTGTGAAGATTAGAGATAAGACATGGTTACTGAAAAAAATATAAGGGCCTGACCTCTGAAGCCCTATAGACTACTAAACAAAGGCTCACAGCATTGCCTATCAGACTGAGGATATGCACTAGAGAAGCAGAAATGAAGATGATAAATGCCTTTTTGTTCAAGGAACCATCCAAGGTATACTCCCAACTGCAGTGCAGTAATGGAGTACCAGCAAAGCCACCAACAGCAAAAACTGAACAGTACTGGAAGAACATTTGGGAGAAAGAGAAGATACATAACACCAGTGCAAACTGGCTGCAAAACCTAAGAGCAAATCACAGCAATCTTCCAGAACAGAAATAGGTCACCATCACAGTAGCAGTAGCAGACATCTAGCAGCGGGTCAAGAAAATGAAGAAGTGGACATCACCTGGCTCGGATATGATCAATACCTATGATTAAAGAAACTAATTACGGTAGATGAATGTCTAGCAGCATAGATGAACCAGCTATTAAATGCTAGTAGCAACCACACTATCACAGGGGAAGAACAGTGTTGATCATGAAAGACTTCCACAAGGGAACATAATTGCACTGCAACTAATTGACAATAATCTGCCCCTCCACCACATGAAAAGTTCTATCAGGTATCATAACTACCATGCTACAGGACCATATGGGCCAGTACATCTGCACAGAATATGTGTTAGATCTTCCCAAGTCCAGATGGAAGAATTCACAGAAAGTCATGGAGAACAAGAAAGCTAAGATCCTGTGAGACTTCCAGATCCAGACAGACAGGCAGGTACTAGCCAATCAACCAGGCATTGTAGTAGATAAGGACCAAAAGACCAGTGATTATAATATATGTAGTGATGCCAAGTGACAGCAGCATCAGGAAGAAGGAATATGAGAAGCTGGAAAAGTACTAGGGCCTGAAGAAGAAACTAGAGCGGATGTGAAAAGTAAAAGCTGAAGTGGTACCAGTGGAGGTAGAAGCACTTGAGGCTGTGATTCCTAAACTGGAAGAGTAACTCCAATAGATCCTGTGAACGACATCAGAGTTCTCTGTTCAACAGAGTGCAATACTAAGAACAGCTAAGACCCTGTGCAGAAATCCCTCCCCCCACAAGCACACACACAGAATGAATGAATTGATTTATAGATCAGAGAAATGCTGGGGGCAAAATAAATTTTAATTTCACCAAAGCTTTTGACACATTGTCTATGATTGTGAAAATGAATCTACAGTAGATGGTTCAACTAATGGATGAACATATAGCTGGCCAATGAACCATACCTAAGGAATGCTGCATGTCAGCAGGACAGAAATCAAATCACAAGGAGGATGCTGCAAAATTTCTAGCATGGCTTAGAGTTTGATATCTTTTTAATTTGGATGTAGAGGCAGAAATGATGTTTGTCTGATTTGCAGTTAACACCAAAACTAGCAGTGTAAAAAAGGATTTAAGATGATTTTGACAAGCTAGAAAGCTGAGCAAAAACTAAGGTCGGGAAGTGGAAGCTGTATTTGATTTAAATGAAAAGATCTGTGTTTAGAGACGAAGAATCAGATGCATGCATCTAATTGTTAGCAATAAGTTTTGGTAGACCCAAAATTAAACACGAGCCAAAAATGTGTTGCAATGAGTAAAAAGCACAATTCTAGATTACCCGAACTATAAAAAAGTTAATAAAAATAAATCTGTTGGATATAATAATCAGCCCGATAGATTTTCTGTTGCTCCAGAGAAAAGGGCCTGCATTAAAAGATGCACATTATATTTAAAACCCTGATCTATACTAAATGTCAGAAAAAACTTCCTAACCGGAAGCTGACGTGTGTAATATAGCTTACCTCAAAATCTATCCTCAGCTCTTTCGTCAAATTGAACAAAAAGAGTTGCAGGCTTATTCTGAACCTATAAAATTCCAGAATTAGATCAAGTCTTTTTTGCCCAATAGTCTTCTTAGTAGGACTATGGAGTGAGTGCCTCTTTCATAAAGATATTGCAAATGATAAACTTATGGTTTAACTTATGGTTGGAGTTTTGAGAAACTGTAGATATGGTTGGAAATTAGAGTACGGGTGCATAAGTCAACTGCAAAGATCGTGACAATAGTTGGAGAGCAGCAAATACCTAATTTTTTCTGAATGTTTTTGCTGCCTTCTACTTGTCCAGATTTTAGTATCTCGGATAAGGTAGCTCAAATTTACTGTGAATGTTTGGGAAAGACCATCTATTAAAATTGCAGTATATACAACATGTTATTCTATCCAAAAGACTAAAATCATGTTTATACTAGAACTCTTGGTTTAGGTATGTAAAGGAAAGAAAATTATCTCTGTGCTCTTGACCATAAGTCTCTTCTATCTGTATGTTTAAGCATTTATGTGTAAAGCAATAAATAATTAAATAATTTCTATCACCAGATAAATTTGTGGCCTTACTAGAGATTTGAAACTCAATCCACTTGGACCCCTGGGGACTAAAGAGAATATGTACTGATCAGAGTTTAGGTAGACCACTGTCAGCCCTTTTGGATGTTGCTATCATATGAGCCAAAATTATGCCTGTTGGACAAAGCAGTGACATTGGATAAGGATGTGTAAGTGACCTTCTAGAATAACTTGACATGATTGACCACACATTATTTGTTGGACTCCAGATTCTCCCCATGAAGACAGTTTAAAACAACCTGGCCTCAAGAGAGCATCCTTCTCTGCTAAGGTAGATAAACTGGCCCCTATTCATCTATATAAAGATTCAAATCAACTATTACCTATTTGTTTACAGAATTATTGCCATTTCTAGTTTAAAGTTAAAATTCATTTCTAACTGAAACCTTTCTTGCAAAAGTCATAATTAAATTTAGGTCATTTCTAAAAATGTCCAGAATGTCCATGATTGCAGGTTTATCTGTAGCTAAATGGCTATTAATGAGCTGTAGTTGTGGTAAGATCAAATACAGACATAAAATCCATATAGATAATTAAGAAAGTATCCTTTGAGGAAAGCTCAGGTATCTGCTCTCTTTTTTTAACTGTGAAGAAAAAAGTGATTTCTATGAAGATAACTCCCTCCCTCTTTCGCTTTCTACACATAAAATTAAATTAATAGTGGCATCAAATCTGGATCGGTTTTGAATACTCCGTCTGACTTATTGCAGAATCTCCTGCACAATCTCAAAATACGGTATGAAATGTATAATTAGGATGGGGTTACTACGTATGAAAAAGAGGACTTAATCTTTTGAAGAGATTTTGAAGGAGCTTTTTCAGCTAGAAGTAAGAAACTTGTGCCAAGTGCACATTTAGCATTTTGAGAAGGTGTGGGCATACTCACAAAATGCCTTTCGTGGTAGACATATTCATAAAACAGTAGACTAATGATGATGATGATGATCCATTCAGTTGTGTCCTACTCTTGGTATTTCTATGAGTCAAGTCTCTCCAGATCTTCCAATCTTGTACTGCTTTGAGTATTTCTATGCTCTGACTCATGTCAGCAATGATGGTTTCCAAACATTATGTTCTTTGATGGGTAGCCTAATGGGCATGGCCAATCTCAAAGACCCATTGACAAGAAATAAACTTTATGATTTTGGGTTTTGTTGATTAGATAGGTTTACTGTTATAGAAATGGCTAGCATACGCTATATATAAAAGTAAAAAGTTGAGGTATTATGTTATCACCTTATTCTACTGTACCAAAAGGAGTTGGAAGTCAATGCCTTTTCTTTCTTTTCCCCCTTTGCCCTATGCATTCTCTCTTCCCTTTCCCCACCCTTGTTTTCCTATTATTTTCTTTTGTATTCTTATATTTCATATTATATTTGGATAAACTAATAAAAATTTGAAATGGAGACAATATTTCAGTTTTTTTAAAAGAAGCTGAAGTACTCTAAGCAAGAACTTTGCTTATCTAGAACTGCCTCCAGTTACTGTAAGAGTTTTGCTTATCCAAAACACTATTCTATTTCCAACAATTTATTGCTTCAATATCCTCACATAGAAATGCAAGCAGCAACAACAATATGAAAATATTTCATTATTGATACTCTGCAGAGTGCACAGGATTTATGAAGCCATCCCAGAAAAGCAAATGTACACTTTTAATAAATAGAGCTTGTGAGTTTTCAAAATCCCACAGTGTGATCGACTTTCAAAGAGACTTGTAGGTAGTGTCAAGCATAGGTCAGCTATGGAGGATCAAAAAAGTTGAAAATGTGCCTGAGGACTGATAAGCAAAGAATCCAATCTGCACAACAGTAATGGATATAATAATGAGTGCAGAATTACTTTTCCCCTTTCTCTGTTTTGGTTTTACTGTTCCATTTGTCCTTTGCTATGAATGACAGCTTTGGTAAACTGGGAGGCAGAATGTTTTCAGAGAGTGAAATAGTTAGGGTCCATGCTTGAAGTCACACCAAAGGCAGTTTACCTTATTCATTGTATTGGAAAAGAGACAATTACGTGCCATCTAAATGCAATTATCACTAAGCTTTGCTGATTTGAAACATGCATGGTGTAAAGATGGCAGTTTGACAAGGGTTGCTCCGTCTGTGCAAAGGGAAAGATTGCTGTTATAGTGGCAAACCCAATGTAAGTTCTAATTCACTCTTGCTCATTATTTAGAGTTATTTCTTTATTCGGGTTCAAGAAAAGAATGGTAAAAAGGATTATTTATGTTTTTATTTAAATAACTCAATAGACTTTGTGTGGTGCAATGGACAAACCATGTCCCTATTTCTGAATATGAGATGTATAGGCAGGTATGCAACTTCATTGTCCCCATATTTTTCTTATGGGGAGATTTTTTTTTTGCAAGTCAGTGTGCCTGGTTTGTGTCCATGTTGATCTCTGGCAGAGAGACATAGTTGCATGAGGGGAATATTATACCAGAGCAGAGGGGCAGCGTGCTTTGTATCTTGACTAAGCTGTTTTGCCAGAAAGGCATGCTAATACATAATCTTGGGATTGTATGCTTGAGAAAATAAACTGCATAGTAATTCTCTTTGTAATTAAATTTCTAAGCTTCTTGGAAGTAGACAGGTAGCAATTTTTATTGAGATTTGGACCACTGTAGGGTACTTTCCAGATCAACTGGTGCACCTAATTCTTGCTTCTTAAATAACATAAATTGTTTTGGAGAGCAACAAGATAGAATAAGCCTGTGGAATGTGACTTTTGAGAAGAATTCTTTTCAACTGCTTTAAACATAGTAACCATAAATTTCCTCTTAGATCTCGACTTAATCTAGTTCACTTGATCTAGCCTGACTAGGTTTTTCTTTGGTCAGCTTCCCACATACCACATTTGGTTCTATTCTATTCAGTTTTCAGAGAGTTATCTTCTGAGCGAATTAGGATAAAGTTAGTAGAACCAACAGTTTTGCTAAGTTTCAGAATGCACAGCTACATGTACGCTACTTCTGCTATGAATTCATAACTCTTAACATTTACTTTCTGAATGTGTGACATGATCTGTCCTTCTAATTTAGCCGCAAATATCACAGAACTGAAACAGGAAACACTTGAAGACACAATGTCGTATAAGCCTACTTCAGGCACTACACAAGCTCTTTATACCAGACAATGAAATGATGGGTATAAGAATATACCTGCTAACTCCTTCCCTCCTCCTGGGTTTCTTCATTTGCTATATGTGCAAAATGAATTTCTGAAGGAGTTAGTCTGCTTTATCTATGGAGAAAAGATAATGAGGAACCAATCATGCAGAGGGATTCCATGGACAAAAGAAATCCTCTACTTCAAATGTTCATTCTGTGCATGAGAGAAGCGTTGAAAATGTGATTCGTGGAGGGGCTGCTAGCACAATCATTCCCTCTTTCCAACTTGCATGTTGTAGTAACTTTTAGAATGCCCATCAAGGTTACACAAGGTGGGTTTGGATGTAATACTAAGACATGATTTGATAATGCTGCCTTCAACCTGCCAAGCTGGAGATGTGTTCGACTTAATTCAGACGGATTCCTGCCAGAGGCAAGCCGTGTGGGAGTCCTAGAAAGGGAAGTCAAAATTGGGGGAGACTTCCTTCTTTCGTTCCTCGGAACAGGTGATCCGCGTCTTTCCAAATCCCCTTTTTTAAAAACCACGGCTTCAAAGAGATCAGAGCATTCAAATAGCGCCATGTAGGTGGACATGAAAAAGCGGTCATTGCGTAAAGCGGGTCTCTCTAGAAGGAACAGAGAAATTTTGGCTTCTACTGAATCAGCTCTGTTATTCTCCAGGATTTGGGGAGAGGCCCCAATCCACTTACATGTGCCAAAGATTGCTTCGAAGAGCTTGCACAGGCAAAACAGGGCATCACATTTGAGCCTGTTCCTCCATGTGGCCGGTTTACTTTAGCTGGCATTCTGTTTTTCAGATATAATGCAGTAAATTATCTGTTTTTATTTATTTATATCCCACTTTTATTATTTTTTTATAAATAACTCAATGCAGGAAACATACTTAATACTCCTTTCTCCTCTTTTCCCCGCAACAACAAGCCTTTGAAGTGGGGTGGGCTGAAAATGGGTGACAGGTCCAAAGTCAACCAAATGGCTTTCATGCCTAAGGCGGGATTAGAACTCACCATCTGTTGGTGATTGGCCCAAAGGCATGAACTCACAGTCTCCTTCTTCCTAGCCTTGTGCCCTGACGGCTAGACCAAGCGGTTCTGGTGTCTGGTTGCTCTTCTTGGGTGAACGGCATTGTGTTCCAAGCATTTCGGTCCCCGGCATGCTGCTTCTTCGCTTCCTGTCTTTTAAATAGGAAGATAGGAGAACTTGGAAGCAGACAGAGTTGCCTTCAGGGAGAACAGCCCCTTCGAGATGCTGGAGGGGGAAGAAGCATTAGGGGGGGATCCTTTGGAGAGAGATGCTGTGCCTGACCCCTCTGAATTTGGCTTATATTCCTCGGGAGAGGAATGTCGTTTTCGTTCCTTCAAAGAATTTCAGGGCCGCAATATATATTTTTTCCCCTCCCGTGCTGCAGCTTCAGTCACGTTTGTGCTTCTCGGAATCTTGCTAAACTTTAGGGGCTGTTAGTGTCAGGCGACAGTGACTCTACCTGCCGTGTATGTGCTGTGGATCTCACACAGAGAAGAACATGCTCCGAGGAAGAGTGCTGAAGTAGCATGGCAATGCAGGGATTAGACCTCTCGGAGTTCTTTGACCCAAGCCTGCTTCAATTTAGTCATTTCTCAGAAAGGTCTCCATCCCTTCGCAGTTCTCCTGTGTTTTCCCACGGTTTTGTAGCAGAAAAATTGAGAGGGGAAAGCTGAAAAGAAGCCTTAAAAGTGGGTTTTTTTTAAAAAAATTATCTGTCCAAGGATTGGTTGTTCTAGGAACATTCTGTCCATCTCCGCCCATTTGAATGCAGTCTCTAAGCAGCCTTCTTCCATATCCTGATTCCCTCTAGTTAGGTGAGACCCCAGCTTCCTTAATCCCCAGCCATGCTAGATGTGTACACACCCTCTATAAGTGGAGCAAAACACCGTCACCAAATTGTGACCGCAGGGCTGGGAAACAAGCTATCTGACATACTGTGTCAGCGTGCCAAAACAGAGACTATAATGGAGACTTTGCCGATTTCCTAGTTGTGATAAAGGAAGCAAAAAAATTAAATTTGTAATCTAGAGATATATTTATAATATTTCAGCTTTTATATTTCATATTTTGTAGTTTTATCTCTTGTGTCTTAACTGAAATGTGATGTGAATATGCCAGACGAATGAGATAGATAGATAGATAGATAGATAGATAGATAGATAGATAGATAGATAGATAGATAGATAGATAGATAGA
>JANHFO010004733.1:32271-44476 GCA_032468095.1 Pareas carinatus | reverse complement strand
GATGTCGTATACTTCTGGCTCCTGACCCCTGGACTGAACATTGACCACTGCTTAGAGGCCAGATAAGGGAAGTAATTAACCCTTTCCTGGTACATTACTCCATCTGGCCTCTCTGCCCAGAACAGTGTCTTCTCTACTTTTAGTGAATCTTAACATTGAATTTCTGTCTGACACCAAGCCAATTCTGTAGACGTCTACTTTACCATTTGTTCCACCTTTATTTTATTTCCATTTTGCTCAGCCTTGTCATTAAAGTACTGTAAAATTAGTATAGATCAAAACTTATAATTCCACTATTTAAATCTACTTCTAAGCTGCTAAAAATGCTGCTAGCAAAGAACTAAGCCAGAATGTATATGAATACCCTAAGATCACCCATTATCAGTTTTAGCTATGAGTCCACTGAACTCCCTCACATCTTCACTATTTTAGTAAGGCTAAATAATGTCCCCCAATTTTTAGCAGTAAATAACATAATAATATGCATAGTCAAGAAAAATTAGTTGGGAGTGGTTAGCTAGCCATATATATGAAACATGCAATTAGTTTATCAAGAAAAATGAACAAGAAATCACTATTCTACCATTCAGGCAAACTAATATTGTAGATTACATTTATAAGAAAAATACCTCTGAAATATGTTCATGTTCCCCAACAATGAATCACATTTTAAAAAAATATTTGGAAATATGCAACAAGGAGAAGAACATTTCTTAGCTCCCTACGAGACTAATTGTTGTGAAAGTTAGGTTTAAAAAGAAGATATTCCTTTGTTTTACTACTGCAGTTTAAGCATATTCACAATAAGAAATTGACAATCTCTTCCTGTGAAAGTAAAATATCCAACCTATTGGTATAATTATGCTTTGTGGAAGCACTAATCATTTCATTGTTTCTGTACACCAGTTTTATTCCCACTAATGCTGGTTCATCTCAGAAATACAGTAGGTGCCTTAATAGAGGTATCTCCTCTCTATTATCAGCGTATCTGTACCAAAATAACTCACTTTTTTACATGTGTATGTACATATTTTCTTAAGGCAAACATCTGTTTGTTAATTCAAAACTTTTGCTATTAATCTGAAATTGGTAAATTATAGGTGTGAAAACATAAAATTAAAGTCTGACATGAGTTTGAAGTTTCCAGTGTATTTGTAAGAAGTAGAAATTCCTTTGCCCTTTAAGATAGCTAGGATTTTCAGTTGGATCAGAGTGAGATCAATGTTAATAGAGCTTAGACCTCTGTGAGACATGGTTGGTCAGATTCAAATGCAGTAAATACAATGGTGGTAAAATATAAATCTGGAACACTAAGTAAAGTATATCATAAAAACACTTACAGAGTCCCATCTTCAAAATTTCTAGAAAGCAGCACTGAATGTTTATAGAAAATGCATTCATTTTTTTTAAGTGGGAGGCTTTTTATTAAAAAAAAATAACAGTGTATGCTATGCAAGCCGCATATTATTAATCTATGTGCAAGGCAGAATGGGCAGTAACCTCCATAATCCCTTGCTAGTGATTCCATTGGCTAGGACTGAGGTGGACTGGCCCAAAGTCTAGGGTAGGGACCCCCAAATCCCAGTTCACGGACTGGTACCAGTTTGTGGCCTATTAGGAACTAAACTGCACAATTAGCAGGCGAGCGAGCGAAGCGTCATCTGCGCATGTACGGGATCTAGGTTGCACATGAAACCCCTTCCCTGATCCATGGAAGAATTGTCTTCTACAAAACTGGTCCCTGGTACCAGGAAGGTTGGGGACAGCTGGCCTAGGATAAATCCTTCAATAAATTGCTTCAGTCTCGGTCTCTGGGTACTATAACATAAAACTATTCTGCAGACTGAGCATTTGGGGTGCCAGAGTACACATCAAAGTGGAAATGCAGATTTAAAGGCAACTCTACTCCATCTTAAGTGGAAGTAAGGATGAGGATGGGTCAAACATTTTGCTACTTTAGGCAGTATAATAATGAGATAATTCAAACCATTCACCTAATGTAAATGTACAACTAGGCAAACTATTTTGTTACCCAAAGTAGAAGAATTCACTAGTATCTTTCTTGAATCCTAGCAGGAAAAATTCAACCACAACGCAAGAGACAGCTAAAATAGCAAATAAATATCCAATAATTTTGTAATTCTTAAATGTGGTGCCTAAAGCAACTGTTTTACTTTGCCTAATGATAGGGATGGCCACGGGAGGGATAGTTTTAAGAGCAAAGTGAGTGCCTAAGTATAATATGTGGAAACAGCACCCTTCCCAATCTGGCTCACATTTAGACATTTAATTGGTGCTATGGAGTGGCATTGAAGCCCAGTGACAAATAATTCCAGAAGGAATGCAGGAATAAACTTTGGAGGATTAAAATTTGCCCTTTCCTGTATGCGTGAGAAAATGGGTTGTCTCCTTTAGTGAGATTATGATGGTTGTGATTGTGTGATCAAAGCCCCACCCCTTTTTTTCATAGGTTATAAAGAAGGAAAGGGCTTTGATCTCACAGTCATGGCTGTCTACCTGAGGTTTTTTTTGAATGCCCCCCCATCTCCACAGAAGCCCTTGACCAGCACTGTAAATCTGGCCTTTCCTTAGAGTACGAACCCCCCTTGCAAAGAAGGACTGCTGCCTATTTAGGGCAAGATGTCTGTGTCACAGAGAGAGAATAGATTTGGCCAGCAGCTCTAAACAGACTTTGATAGCTGCTTGTTTCTTTTTCTAGTAGAGCTAATGCTCTGCTGCATTGTTGATGGCTTTTTCTTCGTTTTCTTTTTTTTTTAATAGAACTAGTCTGACCAGTTAATGTTCTTCCTTTTAGTGAACAAAGAAGACATAAATAGAAATGCAGCCAAGTCCTATTTTTAGTGTGGAAGGGAAATGCCATCCTCTCTTCTTCCCTGGTGACTTTTATTTTTTCTTTTAAAGCCGAATCTTTCTGACATGCGACTCATAAAGTACAAAATAGAATAGTGTTTTCTTTTGTCCTCAGTTTTCCAGATGTTTGGAAAAATGAGAAGACCAAATCAAGACATCTGACTCTCCCCCCTCCTGCCAAGTTATTCCAAGCAGGTGGAAAAGTAAGGCTTATAACTCCATTAGATGGCCACAATCAATGGCATGATTAGTCTGGGGGGGGGAATGAAAAAATACCTTATATCAACTAGGAAATAAAAACCAAACCAAATCTGCATCCCTGAAAAAGAAAGAGTGAATCCCAACATACAGCATGTGGAAGCCTGTATGTATTTGTAAAGAAGTTGTGTGTTTAGCACATGCTTGCACATGTTTCCACACGAACACAGACACACGTCCTTCATTGCTGTATGAACACCATTAATCTATGACTGCCAGTGGCAGAGCAACTTGATTAAGCTTTGGGATGCTGAGTATTTTAAATGTAAATTCTTCTTTCAGCTCCTAAAATAAGCTCTCTCTTTCCATTGTCATGGGAATCTCTACATTTGTACACGCTGCGATTAAAAATAAAGATTTGCTGGACCAGCTGTTCCAACAGGAGTCTTGATCCCGAGAGCGAGTTTTCTACTAAAACCAAGAGCATAATCTAAGATTTTCCCCGTTTGCTTGTAGATAAGCCTCTTTTACTTAACCTCTCTGATTTCCCTTAATATTTGAGGATGATGGTAATAATTGTCTGCTTTATGTGACTGCTGAAGCCTCCATGTGATAACTTGGATGAAGGCTGAAAAGTTAGAAAAAAGAAAGCAGAAAAGGAACAGATAAACAGGTTTCTCTCAGATCTTTTTAAACTTACACTTTTAACAATAATTTGAACTGCCTTATTTAGGCAGCCAACCCGGCTGTTGAAAGTATTGTTCTCGGCTGGTGATTGGTCTGGCTGACTAACGGGTGGTCTAGTTCTGTTGCTTCAGAACAGAATTGCACCAGATGGCATGCTGAATTAACTGTGTGTGCCTCTCCCTTCTTTTCATTATACTATAAAAGAAAACGGTTGTTTCACTGTTCTGTAAACTGACTCAGCCCTTAATGAGAATCCCTGATTGCTAGTTAGTTCCTTCCTGCGTCCTTCCATCTCTAAGCAATTTCATGTAATTTAACAGATGCTACTCTCCAGGGACAGGACCAGCCATGATCTCAACCATCTTTGGCCTACTTCTTCTGGCTGAGCTGTTGAACCTGCATCCAGACAATACCATTTCAGAAAATAAGGGATTTGCAGGACCAAATGGTCCTTCACGGGAGTTGGAGTGAGGGGGAGGAGAGAAACCCGCATACAGCGCTCCCCCTCCCCCGAGATCGCAGACGGTATTTGTCTAGATCACACTGTTACTGACACAAAGTTTTCAATGTTTAGGGAATATTTTTTATTGGGGACACAATCATGGTAAACCTCATCTGCAATCTGCATAGGCTATCCCGAAGATTTGTCTACTCCTGAATATGTAGCTGGATTTCCCCAAGACACTCATTTAAAAAAATTACAATGTGACAAAGCAGCCTGGTTAGTTTTGATTGATTGATTGACTCATTCATTCATTCAATTTCTGTAGTTCCTCATCTCAGCAAACAACTCTGGGAGGCTGACAATTCAAAAGAGGCATCGTGAAATTTGACTGATCAACAGACCTATAATTTTTCCAGGTTGGTCAAAATTCAAGCAAAGCAAAGGTCCTGGACAGAATAACTTCAACCAAATTCACTCACAGAAAAATCTTGCTACCCAGAAGTATGTGGCATAAATAATGCAGTTAATGGTAAAGCCAACTTTACTTATTTGTTTATCTAATAAATTTATATGGCCACCCATCTCATATGCATGAGAAAATAAAAACAGAATAATTAAAAACATAAACATAATATAGCATAAAATTGCAGCTGAGGATAATTGAACACCTCACAGATAATACAACAACAACAACAACAAAAACCTCAGCCTCGCCTTTACTGTCGGAGATGTTTCTGTGATAGTATTTTACTTTGTTTAACATTTTTTTAAAATTAATGGCCGTTGTATTATTCTGATCTCAGTACAGATTATATAAACAAAGCACATAGAAATAAAAACATTCATGATGGATCATATGAGATGAACTTAAAAGAGAAACAAATTTAAAAAATTAATAATTCTCTGAAACTCTAGTAATTGAAAGGAGTGTTTTTTTAAATAATAGTATGGGTATAAATGCAGTCTATAGCCAGATTCTGCAAGATGCTTGCAGTATTATTTTCCTTGCCTATATAAAATTTGATGTTGACTAGAATAGATAAATTTGTACAGAGGATTTTCTTTGTGTTCACCTTCATAGTAGTTTATCTGCCGTTGACTGATGTTTACAACTATGGTAGTGCCGAACTATTCCCACATAACCTTTCAGATTTTTATAATTACTATGCTAAAAAATAATGAATTTTTCACATATAAATCCATTGAAGAAGTTGTTGCCTTTTCTGTTAATCTTCTACCCCTCTCTTCAAGTAGGTGAAATCTTGTAAGTTGTAATGTTGTCCCAGGTTGAAATCTGCAATACGCAGAAAGGCTCCCACAATTCTCCCTTGGTGAAAACAGGCAGAGCACAATGTGGGGAAGGCATGATAGTGGTACTTCATACATGTTCATTCTCTGGGTGACAATATACTTACCTAAGCCGAAACTAGGAGCAACTATACACCAAATTAAATTAAGGAGTCAAGATGTCACAAAATATGAATGGTGTCAGCAGGCTGGCTATCATCTGAGTTACATAAATGAATCCTGGCTGATAGGAACAGAAGCTAAATCAAGAAGATTAGCAATGGATTCCTATGGATTTCTTTTTCTGAATGTTTTAAGAGCAACAGCAAAAGCATGTGATTTTCTTTCTTAATTAAATTGTGCAACTTAAAGGTCTTTGGGTAGAAAATGAGAATTATATTTATACGTGATTTGACTTTTATGGTGGAACGATTTCTAATTTTGAAACTAATTTCTAGGTTGAAAATTCCTTTCTCTGCAATTTTTGTTGGTTTTCCCCGGTCATTCTTTTGCATTTGATTCCAATCAGTGGTCTTGAAGATGGGAATCTACCCATCTTATGGAGAACATGACTCACCAGGTGGATTGGTCTCAGATTTAGGTTTAGGTTTTACTCATGGCAGTGGAAATAAGATCTGGAGTTGAGGACTAGTACTAGCAGTCCCTTCTCATGAATGGATCATTCCCTATTAACTGCAAAGTTTACTACAGTTCCCCCCCTGACTCAGGGATGCTGGATCTGTTCAGGTTATATGAATCACCTAATGGATCTGATCGGATTTCAGAGAGAACTTGTGGTTGTTCTTGAGGTTCAGATCATGGTTCAGCTAAGGCCTTAGGCACCATTTGGAATTAAAGGTGACAGTGGCCTTGAATTGGACTGTACCTGTGTAAATCTTTCAGTGTCTAGACTCTATTTACAGAGGATCTCCAGAGCAGGGATCTCCAACCTGTGGGCCGTGTACCACTAGTGGGCTGTGAAAACAGCCAGCGAGCACTTGTGTGCACATGCATCCTCACTTGCACGAGCAGAGGGCGAGTGCAGGAACACGTGTTCCATTTGCATGAGCAGCAGGCGCATAGGCTGTGCACATGTGAGTGCTTGCCAGCCACTCGCACGGAATCATACCCTCCACCCCGCAGGTTCACAAAGACAGAAACTCTGCTCTAGAGAATAAATTAGTAGAAGAGCCTATACCAATTCACTCAATAAAAAACATATTACCTATTATAACACAGCTTTCCTAAATGCACATTGTTTGAGTTTGAGTTTTGAATTTATTTGAATTTATACCCCGACCTTCTCCCGCAGGAACAGAAACAGAATAAAAACAACCTTAAAAATATTACATTACATGGGGCCTAATTAAAAAGATGGGTAGGATAATAAAATTTCCATCGAATTAAAATAACTAAAACGTTAAAACCCATACGAAAAACCCAAATAAAACCAGAGGACTAGGGCTAGGCTAAATCAGCCTGCTGGAATAGATGAGTCTTCAGGGTGTGGCGGAAGGTCTGAAGGTAAGAGATGGTGCATATTGCAGGGGGGATATTGTTCCAGAGGGTGGGTGCCGCCACAGAGAAGGCTCTCCTCCTGTGGATTGACAGCTGACATTGTTTGACAGGTGGCACCCTGAGGAGGCCCACTCTGTGGGAGCGTGTGGGTGGGGGGGAGGTATCGGTTGGCAGAATGCGGTCCTGCAAGTAACTGGGCCCTTTGCAATGGAGCGCTTTAAAGGTGGTAACCAACACATTGAAATGCACCTGAAAGACAGTGCAGCTTGCGCAGGAGTGGGGTTATGCGGGCATGCCCACTTACTTCAAAAATCACCCACGCGGCTGCATTCTGGACTATTTGGAGTCTCCGGGCACATTTCAAGGGGAGCCCCATGTAGAGAGGATTGCAATAGTCCAGATGGGAAGTTACGAGGACCTGTGTGACTGTTCGTAGGGAGTCCCAATCAAGAAAGGGGCACAACTGACAGATCAGGGGAACCTGATAGAAGGCCCCCCTGGCGACGGCTGCCACATGATGTTCCATAGACAGCCGCACATCCAGGAGGACCCCCAAGTTGCGCGCCCTTTCCATGGGGGCCAGTGTTTCACCCCCAATGGCCAGCGAAGAATTTTTTCTCTTTTGCTCAGGGTGGGGGTGTTGACTCACTAGCAGAGTCAAGTTAGGCCTTTTCTGAATTTTGGGCACATCGAGACCAAACATTTTGCCATCACTGGGTTAAAGTAAGCCAGCAGTGAAATAATAGGCAGAGGAGCACCATTGCTTTATGTTCAGTGCTGCTTTGCTCTGTATGCAGTTTTACCTTTGCTCCCATTTTCTATCTCTCTCTCTCTCACTGTCTTCCCTTTTTTGCTCATCTGTTTACAGGTTAATGATTTCTAAATATACAGATGCTTCCTGTTTCTTTGGCCTGCTCATTCACCAAGCCTGATACTCCAGCGAACCCCAAATATTATGGCTTGGAGATGCAGCTGGGGTGGAGGGGGGAAACAGACTCATACAAGTGGTGGTCTGGTGCGTGCATGCATACATACCGCTCATGCGATTCGAGCAGTGCAAACGTGCACCACTTGCGCCATCCCACCACTTGTACAAGCACTGGCCACCAGCTTACATAGCCCACTTTCAAACTGACCATAGCCCAGTAGTGAGCTGCAGCCCAGGAGTTGGGGAGCCTTGCTATATCTATTAAAATAAAAACACGTCATTCTTTGTTACTCCAGTGATGGGTTCCTACTAGTGCCAGTAATTCAACACTACTTGAGCTTGACAGTTCTCGTTAAAGGGATAAACTGGAGCCATTTATTTGAAAGCTAGGAAGGCAGATCCGCCCTGCACTCTCCTGATTTTAGGTGAAGAGAGAAAATCTCCCCGTTTAAGAACAACCAATGGCAACTCAATTATCTTCCCTAGGTACAGGAACCTCTGCAGGGTATGGTCAAAAATAAATAAATCAAAATGGGAGCTTTGATGGGGAGTGGAGCTTCAATTGCACCATTGTGACCTCCATCTTGCCTTTTTTGACCAACTCCTGAATACAGGATACAATATCAATATTAAAAAATAATCAAGTTAAAAAAATCTGATGCACAATTGAATAACATGCATTCTGGTAGTTCTCCGCTTATAATTGTAACTGGGATTGGAAATCTGGTTATAGGTCATAATGGTTATAAGTCAAGGCATCCATGGAAGTAATTTTTGGCCTTTTTCATGGCAGTCATTAAGTGAATCTGGAGTCTTTAAACAAACAGTTGTAAAATGACTGGTTATAAGTCAGACTACCTGTACTCGCTTTTTGTTAGATACATCAAATGCCAAGAATCTATTAAGTTCACTGCCTCGTGCAATGCAAGAAAATGTTGCAATAGACAAGATTTGGATCTGGAAACAAGGCGTATATAATAATCCCCAGCACAATGGTGTTGAGGGATTTAGTTTTCCTTGCTTTTAAAAGTGGGATAATGTTTTCAAGTACTCCTAGATTGCATTCAGTTTGACTCTCAATAGGCTTGTGTTCCCACTTCTACAATCTCCAAAGGAAGATTATTTCACCCTCAATTATGTGCTAGTTATTGCATTGGATTGCACTGTAAATTGGAGTGTGCAAAAGTGCCTTGCAAAGACTAGCACACAGGAAAGCACCTTTGAAGCAATTGCCTGAAGAAGCCCCAAATGACAGTGACCTCAAATCCTTACTAGAGAGACTGCCACTTTCTCAAACTCGCCAGAAACAGCACAGAAGATCTGAGTAAGCTTGCTTCAGATTTTGCTACCACCAACAAATTATTTTTTTAAAAAAAGAAGAGACGAAACTAGCAGCTACTGGTTTTGTCTGGGAAACACAAGCGTCCCTCCCTGTCATAAAATGTGCAAACCACTGCATTTTACCCAAAACCAGGCAAGCATTCATTGTCCAACCCGAGGATCCTTGAGCAAAAACGGATCAGGCAGCTGGATGAACGCAATCCTTTTTTGCTCCCTCTTCAAACTGAAGCATGTGTATTTCTAGAAACTTTGGGAAATGGGGAGAAATCTTTTTTTTTAATTTTTACCATGACGTAATTTGATTGGCAGTAAAAATTATGCCTACAAAATAAAATGTGGAGGCAAGTTTCTCAGAAGTTTAAAAACGAGACACGAGACTGCTCCAGGAATGGGAAGTTTTGGCTATGGCCAATGAAGTAAGAGATGCTGACAATTTTCATTTTAAAAAGAACAGAATTTAACAGAATAACAAGGGTTGGCAGGAAATTTCTCCTTAGTTCTAGGTTGCTTTTCTCCTTGATTAGTTTTCATCCATTGTTGACCCCCCTCTTCATTGTGGCAGCACCTTAGATATTGAAACACTCCTATCATGTCACCCCTAGTCCTTCTTTTCACTAGACTAGACTTACCCCATTCCTGCAAGTGTTCTTCATATGTTTTAGCCTCCAGCCCTCTAATCATCTTTCTTGTTCTTTCTACACCCTTTCCTGAGTCTCGACATCTTTTTTATATTATGGTCACCAAAGTTGGATGCATTATTCCAAATGTGGTCTTAGGGCTTAGAATACTGCATCCTGAAGGTAGGCAGGTAGATAGATAGAATCCAGAAGGTAATCCCACAAGGTCAAAACATTTAAGAATATAAGAACTCTGCTGGGTTTATACTGAAAAGCCGGCATTCTTCTTTCAGATTGATTACTCACTTTTGTATTTGATCCATATTCCTTCCTTCATGTCTTGTTTTACCATGTTCACCTCTTAGGTTCCCTTAGTCCCACTGCATTTAATCACCTTTACCTTTCTGCTGACATACCCAATTTTCACTTTCATGTAACAAAGTGAGAAAGAAACTAATTGTTGGGGTTCTCAATCAGCAACATGGCAACATCTGCATGCAAAATTATAAGAATCCTCAGATCTTCATCAACATCTTGTACCCAGCATGTCTCTGAACTTCCTAAATGTTGTGCATTTTCTTGCACATTTTGATCTGAACTCTGCTAAACACCTCAGGAATAGTTAACCGATAGAACCCCTTATGTTGTTACATTCATCCTTATTATCCTTCCTTTTCTATAGGGAAACTATAATAGTCCTCTTCCAACTGTTGGGCATAATTGCAATCTTTGCATAAACAAATCACAGCAGTTCTCTAGTTACATCATCCAAACCTGCAGTCTTACTATTTTACCATTTTTCATTATCCTCGTTGCGTATATAACTTCGTTTATCCTTTTTTTTCTTGGATACTAATATTTTATAGTATTCATTTCAATTGCACTATTTAACATATCACCACTATTTAAATACAATCTCTTAAATATTCCTTTTATCATTCCTTCAGCTCAGTTTCATCCTGATTAATATCATATTTTTATTTCTAATTCCATTCACTCTATAGGAAGCTTCCTGTTTAGACTTCTAGATTCATTTCCAAAACAATGTATTTCGATCAAAATTTCATTTTCTCTTCCTTCTTTTTCTGTTAATATTCATTGTTTATTTGACTAATTTCTTTGGAGATACATCATTCTATACATATTGGACAATATCCTTTTTTCATCTAACTTTTTCAGAGATGGAATAATAACTGATTTTATACTATGAGAGGTATAAAGTTATATGCATTTTTCCTCACCTACAACTTCTTTCCTTTCAGCAGATCATCAATTGACCTTTTTATACTTAACATTGGCACATGCAATATGTTGGTCCCATAATTATAATCTCTCATTTCTCTTCAGTATTCCCACAGTCTTTCATCACAGATGAACAAATCAGTCATGCTCTTAGATGTATAGTCATTCCTTTTCTATGTGCACATATGAATGAAATTATGCTTAAGATATGTATTAGCAGATATTAATCATTCTCAGTCGTTGTTCTTCCTGTGAAGAACAAAAAAACTTTTTCTGCATTCTTTTGTCTTCTTCCCATCCCACTAGTCATATTCCCTAAGAGAATAATTTTCTCCTGATTTATATTCATTCAGTACTTCTTTATATTCCCTGTACTCACCTATAGTTCCCTCATCAATATTCACAGGAGTACAATGTGGAGAATCGTCCTCTTAGATTACCATTTCCATAGACACTCAAATAACCTTAGAATCTGCTCATGTTTTCAGAGACATTTATTTAAATCCTTTATTCATAATGAATCCAGCGCTTTTATGCATTCAGCAGGGGGCGCCGTGGCTCAGCGGCTAAGACGCTGAGCTTGCCGATCAGAAGGTCAGTAGTTTGGCAGTTCGAATCTCTAGTGCTGCGTAATGGAGTGAGTTCCCATTACTTGCCCCAGCTTCTGTCAATCTAGAAGTTCAAAAGCATGTAAAAGTGCAAGTAGAAAAATAGGAACCACTTTAGTGAGAAGGTAACAGCGCTCCGTGCGCCTTAGGCATTTAGTCATGCCAGCCACGGGAACGTCTTCAAACAGGGTTGGTTCTTCAATTTAGAAATGGAGATGAGCACTGTCCCTAGACTCGGACACAACTACCCTGTTTCCCCGAAAGTAAGACATCCTCCGAAAATAAGACCTACTTACATTTTTGCCTCTCGTTGAAATATAAGGCATCCCCCGAAAATAAGACCTCCCCGATAATAAGGCCTCAGACTTTATTTTTATTTATTTATTTTATTAATATTTATATCCCGCCCTTCTCCCCAAAGGGGACTCAGGGCGGCTTACAGGCAACGATAAAACACAGATAC
>JANHFO010004733.1:13480-26355 GCA_032468095.1 Pareas carinatus | reverse complement strand
GGGACGGGGGGGGGACACCTGGCCTTATGGGGAAATGTTAGAACAAAAGAAAAAACTCTCTAAAAAAGAGTGCTGTTAGCTACTCTCATTCCATATGATGACTTCAATAATTTGATTTGTACAACAAGGTCCATACAAATTGAACATGATGGACTTAGATTAGCTGTATAAATCCGCATAGCGAATAATATGCTTGTTTTAGTCATTTGCCTCTACATTTCCAGGATACACTCAAGAGAAAAATCTGAAGTGAAATTCTTAATTTGCCAGGCTGAATCTACTTCATTTAGTTAAGAACTCAATTGTATGAGTTCTTGTTCACCTGCACTTAGATGAATCCACACACAAGTTCCACAAATTAAGCAGATGGGAATGAAAATCTGGGCATTCCTAAGGCATTTATTTTTCTTCAGTGGGATCTAGAGGAATTAAATAGACATTTAATTCCTCTAGATATGCAAATGTGAATTTTCTTTAATTTGAAATGCATGGTGAATTAAATCAACTTTGCTTTACCTTCCCAGGTGTAACACAGTACAGTTACTGAATGTGACTCTGTGTTTATCCTTGATTACTGACAGCTGAACAGAGTTGTGGATTTTATCTCTTCCGTAGAGGCACGTGCATAGGAGTGAACCTTGCAAAAAGAGACAAAGTACATCACTAGCATCCATTCTTGTAGAAGCAGTATTCAGTATACAGGATTCATAAGCATAAAAGGGGGAATTTTTTCATCAAACACTTTCATGATTTTCCACATGTCTGTATATGTGTGGTGAAAACTGCTGTGAAAACAAATTAGGTCTTTCATTCCGCTTCTACTGTTATGCAGGAATTAACAGCATGAAATTTAATCATTAAATCTAGGACACCATAAATTGTAGTCTGGTGTAATATACAAAGTGATAATTCATTAGAAGTAAAAAAAGAAAAAAGGAAACCTGCCTCTTAAATGTCGAATACAAAATGACTACTATAGTCATATGGAGATGGCTCCAACTCCTCCTCCAATTGAATTAACATGGGGTCAAGCATTCATGGAGGGAGGGGGGACTTTAAAACTTGTATCATAGTGCAAACTCCATCTCTTAGGTACGTGTGTCACTGTGCAAATACAACAAATACAAAAGTGTAGAGTTCCTTGGGGACATCACATGACATATTTTAGCATTTAGGAATCATTGTAATTAGCTATGGATGCCTATGGAAGTGTGGTTTGAATTGAATTGGGATAACATATTTTTAAGCCTCTTCTGCCTGGCATTGAGTCCACTGATAGTGTCCTCCAGTCTTGTACAAAACTTCTTGAATCCAACACGTATCATTTTTGCTTCTGCTGACTTTGCTATGCTAGGATCAGGCAGAGAATGCCATGGGATAATCAGAAGTCCCTCCAAATACTCCATAAGAAAACACAAAAACACCGTTCAATCCCAACTTCAACCTCCACTAATCCTAGATTGGCAAAAGTCTTCTGATCTCCACTACACTCAATAAGCAAATTAAACAAACTGATAGGCACCATTCCATGCCAAGTTGTGTTGTCAGGATGTTACTGAAAAATCTGATCAGTTGGCATGATAGGAAGCTGTCCCGCTGTAAAAGCCACCATTTCTTTGAGGCAAATCAAATATTCGATGAATTGTGCTGGTGAAATAAAAACATGACAGCATTTCTTGCAATCAGGCATTTTTCCACATAGAACTTTTAGTGCATATCACCATCATCATCACCATCATTTTAGCCATTGTCTGTCCACTTCAGGATGAAGGTCTCTCCCACATGTTTCCAAGCCATTGAGTCCTGAGCTCTCTTTTGCCAGTTGGGCCCACAATACTTGGTGATGTCGTCTATCCATCTTGTTTTAGGTCTCTTTCATGGACACTTTTTGTCAAGAGAGGGCTATAAAGCACTGTGAAGCGGTATATAAGACTAAGTGCTATTGCCATTGCTATATATGAAATTTATTTCTATTTATTCTTCAAATTTATGTAGCAATCCATCTCACCAAGGACGACTCTGGGCAGCTAAGAAGCATCAATAAAAATGAAACTTACAATATAAAGAACGTTTTAATAAATAAGATAAAACAAAAATACAAACCACAGGGGAGGATGAAAATGGCCACCTAAACAATGGACGGTCTGAGCAGATCCTTGGCCTCCTGGGAGCCCAGGCCTGACAACATAGCCAAGAATTGAGGGCTTTTTGGAACACCAAACGGAATGGAGCTAGTCTAATTTCAGGGGAAAGAATGTTTCATAAAGTGATGGCCCTAGTGGAGAAGGCCCATATCCTGGAACCTGCTATGGGAAATACAGTGTGTTGTTTCTTTCTAGCCAACAGCTCACCTTCATGTAAATGTGCACATTGCCATAGGCATATTCTTCCTTCATATAATAGTCGTTATTTTTGAGAATACCAATGGCGCAGCATCTACATACTTACCATTTTTAAAAAGTGTATGTGTAAGAAGCAACGGCGGTGTGTGTTGACAGCTGAGCTTATCCTTCTGCTACTTGTACCTGTAATTCTGGAAATTGGTGCAGTTTTATTCAGTGACGATCACAAATGCTTGTTGTGCTCCCCAGGTGTACCTGAGCAGTTTTGTCCAGATGGTATGAAGGAGCAATGAGACAGGACGCTGATTTTTTCTATCTCTGGAGCTGCCACTGAACTGAATAGCATCGCAGGCTGTAGCTCCTTTGAGCTTTTTAATACCCGCTAGAAAACCTGAATTGGGCTGTTTGACTAAAGCAAGCACTGCAAAAGCAGATGCTTTCACAGATGAAGGGCTTAAAACCTGCCTCGGTGCCCTATTTCCGCATGGCATGGATGAACACACCAAATGTTTTAATTATGTGGCCTGAAGATAATTATTAGCACAGTGACTCCATTATAACTCTGCTTATTTGTTTGATTTTTGCTTTTGTCAGTTTCTCAGTATTTGAATTTTCTTGATATAACGTGTCATGTATCATCCTAGAGTTTTGAAAATAGTGAATGGACTGAATTCCAAAACAATGCCTATTGTTATTTTGATAGCAGAAGGATATATTTTCTTCTAAATTGTTGGGTGCTAATGGCTGTATTCTCTCTAATAATCAATGGTTATCTTCATTGTATATAGAATATACATATAGAAATTGGCATGCACAGATAACCTGACATAAGTAGGTCTAACTTCGTCTGTATTATCTAATACATTCTAGTTCATTATATTTTTACATGTAGAAAATGGTTGATAGCAAATACATGTTGTGAAACATTTTTATGTGAGTGGATTGAGTCTTCAACATGTTGAAGACTTCTTGTGATCTCCTCCAAAACATATTTCAAGAAAACAAGGATTAGAAAGTACAGTACATATTTAAACTAATTGAATTGTGTCACTTTATTGACCTTTTTTTGTATAAACTTTATTAAAAGTTTTAAAGACAGCTAAAAAACTAACACAAACTAATACATAAAAAAAAACCAGAGAGAGAGAGAGAGAGAGAGAGAGAGAGAAAAGAAAAGAAAAAAAGAAAGGAAGGAAGGAAATCAACACAATAGATAGAAAAAACTTCTGATTTCCTGTGCAGCAAATACAAATATGGTTACAAAATTGTCTCTTACTCTGTGATTGCAATAAAAGCTCTTTTATCTATTATCCATTTTTTCTAATTATCAAAACTACAAGTAATTACACTTTTTCTGTTTAATGCAAAAAGTCTTATCATCTCAGTTCCATCATCTTCACCAACCATTTGTCCATTGTGGGTAGTGTCAAACTTTTTTAAGGTCTTTAGAAATAATTCAATAATCTAAATGTTGGTTCAGGGTTTACAGCTGGCTAGAGATTCTGTCCTGGAATGCAAGTATATCTCGGTCAGGATAAGTATCCCAGCACAGTGACCATTGTTTTATGTCCCATCTTTAGTTCATGTTCTTGCTTGATACCCTGTTAACCTTGTTTCTTGCTTGTTCCCCAACCTCAGCAGAAAATCTCTTAATTTTTGGAGTGATTGCAACTTGTGTCCAGACAGCATCAGAGAAAAGGAGGGCCTTGCCCATGGGTGTCCATAAGGTATGGTGAAAAAGTCAAAACATCGTCCCTGATGGTGTGATCAAAGCTGTGTTTTATGTGCTTCGCATTGCAGAACTCACCTTAAAAACAGACACAGCTTCAATCACATCATCACAGACATCATCTTGTCTTTTTTCACCATACTCTGCAGAAACCCGTCCTTTCTCATTTGTGTTCAACATCCTATTAGCTTCTGTGTTGAAAGACTTTTTAAAGCCTTAGTACTGTATTACTAAACACCAATGGACAGGGATTTTGAATTTTATTTAGTCTACCTATCTCTTGTCAAATAAATGGAGTAGATGAATCGTCTCTCTCACGTGATGCTAAATAATTATCTGATCCAATAGGAGCAGGCACTTCATGTGATCTAGGGAAATTAACTTCATCTATTTCAACAATGAGTCACACTATACTGTATGCCTCATTAGGAAATTGAGGGGCAATTTTCATCAGTTGCTAAGCGTCCTAACCTAGGAAAATAGTTCTTCCTGCCTCAGTATGCAATACAATAGCACCCTAAACATCACGTGCTTTTCAACCTCAGCTTCTTTAAGATGTGTGAACGTCAACTCCCAGAATTCCTTGGCCACCAAACTCTACAGTGTCCCTTTAATTTGAAAATGTTTTGGGAAGTGCCTCAGCTGGAAACTGTTCATTAGGCACACACTTTCTGTTTTATGTAGGAGTTCTGTTTAATAATTACCAGTTGCTGCTCATTTGGCAATATGGTTTTTTTTGTTTTTGTTTTAAAAAGATCTGAGGGATTGCTTTTGCTTTTTTAAAAAGTAAAATTGGGAAAACTAGAAAAAAAACTACTTGTAACTTCCATTTGGTGTGGGTTTGTGTGTATTGATTTTTGTAATTGAATCCCAAATAAAAATTATTGCTGTTGAACTCCTATAAGAATGTGATTTAATACTAATAATGAAACTACTACTGCAGTATAGAATTCGGAAATTGCAAATGTAGCTAATAGGAATGTCAACAAAATGCAGGTTTTCTTCTGGTTTGCTGAAGGCACAAAACAACATTAACAACAAAAGCCCCAAACTCATTTTTGGATGAAGTCAGAACCAGTGCGGTTAACCTAACGATATCATAATATACCTTCAATGGAAATTTAGGATTTTCCATCTTTAGTTCAGAGTGCTTGGGCTATATCATAAACTCATGGAATTTTCCTCAAATTACCCATATCTAGATTGCAAGTGAATAATTTTTATTTTCCTATAGAACTGCAATTAAAGGGAAAAGGCATTTAACAATATTTTCTTTGTTCAAGGAGTTCTTTGATGTTATTTCTCAGGAGTTGTTCTGTATTACTCTGCTTAATAGGTACAAACTGTAAAACTGCAGCCCACAATGTTCAGGTCATCCATTGTCCTGAACAAAGTGAAAGAAAAAAGAAAAAGTTAACAATTAACTTACATTGGCACTCTTCAGTTAACTTTTAATTAATCATCGTATCCAAAGGCATTCTTGCTGGGAATGAAATATTTCCCACTCATCTCTTTTAGCGATTTATGGTTTTAGATCACAAGTAGCGGGACAGAAGCTCTGACTGGCTTGGTCCTCATTGAATGAATATATGGATTGCTTATCAGCACCACAAGGAGCAATAAATCATCACCTGATGATTTCCCCATGAGGCCTGCATGTGTCTGCCAAACAGGAATTTTGCAGTTTATCTGTAGAGTTCTAGTTAGGAGAGGCAGCCTTAGCAGGCTTGTTCAAAACACTTGCTGAGTCCAATGAGTAGATAAATACTTTGTGTTTTTCTAAGGGTTTGCCCTACTTGCATTCAACCACAGCACACATATTGGCAACATATTTTTTGTAATGTTCCCATGATGTCCCCTTCATTTTGTGCCACAGGTGAGACAAGGTTAAGTCCTTAGTTATGTAGATATTAATGCAATATTGTATATCAATTAAGTTGACAACATCCAGTATCAAGATAAGTAAAATGTGATATGTTTTGCCCTTTATTCGTAAGTGGGAACATCAGATGAGGACGAAGTGGTACTTATTGGTCATTTCAGGGTGTTACAGCCGCAGCCTCTCCCTCTTCCTCTCCGCCCTGGATCAACCTCTTCTGTTGCCATTCTGCTATTGTGTTCTAAAATGCTGGTCATAGCATTTATAGGCCAGGAAGCAATCAGCATTGCACTGTAGAGCTAGTCTGCTCAGCAAACAGGACTTTGGTGCTTTGAATGGATGACCCACACTAGTTTTGCAAAAGACTGTCGTCATGGAAAGATGGAACCAATTCTAACCTCCCCCGATGCCTCGCCCAAAACACACAGAGGAATCCAAGAGCTGGTATTTGACTCCCTATATAAAGAAAGGAAAGGAAAAGAACACTGCATGGACTTCCTTCCTTTATGACTCATTGTGTTTTGTTAAAAAAACAACAACTCCGGTTTTGACAGTTGAGAATAGGGGAAAGTTAGAGATGAGGAAATCACCTTTTTCTCTACCTATCCAACTTAACCTGGCATAGGGCCCAGTTACCTGTAGGACCATTGATACCTCCCGCCGTCCTGTGCGCTCCCACAGAGCGGGCCTCCTCAGGGTACCCCCCCCAGTCAAACAATGCCGGCTGGCGACCCCCAGGGGGAGAGCCTTCTCTGTGGCAGCTCCCACCCTCTGGAACGACCTTCCCCCTACTATAAGAACGATTGCTGACCTTCAAACCTTTTGTTTGTGTTTTTATATGCCTGTAAGCCACCCTGGGTCCTTCGGGAGAAGGACGGGATACAAATAAAATTATTTATTTATTTATTTATTTATTTATAAGCCCTGCCTCAAAAATAAGCCCCAGTTAAGATCATCAATCAGATGGACACATTTAGTACCATGTTTCCCGAAAATAAGACAACCAGAAAACCTAGCACGTTTTTTAGAGCAAGAATAAGACCTGATCTTATTTTGGGGGAAAGATGGTAGCATTGTATCAATATTTGATGTAAGCTCATGTATTCCTTGACTCATACCAATAATGAACCCTGGAATTTCTGTAGTGGTTGTAAGTCGAGACACCCATGTATTTGACCCGATTTTATTACCTTTTTATGGTAGTCATAAAGCAAATGCAGCAGTTATAAAGCAAGTCAATGCATTCCCAAGGGTGTTTTTGTTGAAAACCAGCTGAAAAGGCTGGAAACCAGCAAAAATACTGCGAATTGCAGTCATGTGATTGGAATGCTGCAACTGGTTGTAAAAGTGAGCCAGTTGCCAAGCAATGAAGTCATACGACCGTTTTGCGTGTGTGTGTGCACCACTGTTGGAACTCAAGAATCAGGTCATAAGTACCTTGGGAGGGGTGTTATAAGTTGTTTCATTGTCCAGCAATTATTATTTTTAATGCAGCTTTCATTATTCTCTTGCAATTTAATTTATTGCTAATACAAAACCTTTCTTAGAAGCTTTTCTTTTTTTCACTCTCAGCACAGAATTTATTAACTATATAAAGAAACTGGAAAGCCTTTTGAAAATTGCTAACACTCATTGTACTCATTTGTTATAACAAAGTCTTACAAAGCATGAATTTCTAGAAAGTGATGCAGTGTCACTGAGCATGAGAATGAATTTATGATAAACAAATAATATCCTTACAAATGCTATTCAGGCTGATACTAAGGTTTATACTGGCGAACCTAGAAATGGATAGGACATGCATGGAAATAAAGGTATATTTTGAGGCAGCTGATCTATACCTGACTCTAATAATATAGGACAGCCTGAAGAACTCGCAGCCTTCTAGATGTGTCTGAGTCATCCATTATATGACCAGTGATAAAAAAAGAGTTATACCTTATCAACAGTTCGAATTCTTTGGCTGTAACTTGGAAAGTCTGGCTTTTCAAAAGCTAAAGGTGGGAGATAAATAGTTCCAAAACTAAATGTATTAATATATGTTAATTACATTGTCTCTTGATTTTGATTATCCACTTTATACATACAAACATATATTTTTGCACTAAATGACGTCAATGTACAAAATATGCTGATCCCAATATATGACTAAAATTTGGTACATGTTTTGCTTTTTGTGTATACTTTATAGTTTCCTGCCTAGAGATGGATTAATTTGATTGATTTTACAGGAATCAGATAGTTAAAGCTGCAGTCCCATTCCCATTAAACTGGATGTGAGCTCCAGAGATTAATTCCAAGTAAAAATGTGCAAGATTATTTTTTAAGACGATTTTTTTACAGCCCTCTCAAACTTCAGCTGTGTCCTCTAGGTCTCTCTGCTAACACACTATGAAAACTTAGGCTGTTGGTGATGATGAGGATTAGATCAGACCCAATGTGATAACTGAGTGTGATTTGCATGGCAGACATCCATCTATAGGCCACTAAATTCTCCTTTATGTTTGTCTGTTTGTAACTTTCAGTTATCTAAAATGGTGCATCATAGTGCAAAAAGTTTAGATTGGGGAGGGTGGACAGTGCTGCAAAGGGGTGCACAGTGATGGAAAGAAGGTGCAGAAAGTGTCAGAATAGGCACACCAGATGTATGAGTGGTAGGTAAGTAAATATCTCTGAAAGGATGACCCAGTTCTTGTGTATGTATGTAGTTTTGAGCACTATCACTTAAGACAAATTCCTTGTGTGTCCTGACACACATGGCAGAAATAAATTCTGATTCTGATTCAGTAGATCATGAATATTAATAGGGTATGTGTATCAATATGAATTAAGGAAACACCTGTTCACCCTGTCTGTACAAAATGTTAGAGGTTGGAAGAGAGTAATTTGGCGCCATGTAATGCCATTACTTTAATTTTATAGATTCTAATGTTAATTTTGGTGCAATATTCTGATATTTTCCCTGCTGTTTCTAAGCAAAATGTTCCCTAGTCAGCCTGTACTGTATTCAGTCATATGTGCTTTAGTGTTCTCTTGATTAGAATGACACTTTAGCTAATGGAATACAATGACTTTCCCTATGAGTTTGTCCAGTGCCAATAACTTTGATTTTTGCAGGGCAATGAAAAACCATGAACTATAGCTGACTTACTCTTTTTCCCATAACACACAAGAATACTTTTGTTCTGTTTATTTTTCAGAATTACTGCATTAAACCATACATTTGGTATAATATTATTGTTCAGTGGTGCCAGCAAAATAGTGGTTAAGACATCAGTTTAGAAAGCTGGAGGCCATGACTTCTAGCCCTGCCTTAGCCATGAAAGCCAGTTGGGTGACTTTGGTCCAGTCGCTCTCTTTCAGCCCAGCCCACCTCATAGGGATGTTGTTGTGGGAGAAATAAGAGGAAGAAGCTATGATGGCTATGTTCACCACTTTGAGTTATTTGTAAAAATGATAAAGGAGGGATACTAATAATTAAAATATGCGCAACTATTAGAGTGTAATCATATTACCTAGTGAGACCTGAAGTAGAGCTGAAGAATAAGGATTGTATTCTTAACTTGTATATAATCTCCATATATAAGTAGGAATAATTTGTGCAGATATACAGTTAGCAAATGAGACTGGAAATTGATTGAAAGAAATATAAGTTTCTTTCATATAGATGTATACTCATATACCTATATGACAAATTTGCTAGGCTTTTCAAGGAGCATTCATATCTTGTCTGGCTACAGAGAGCTTTGGTAAACCATTTATATAGATATAGAGGTGCTAGATGCTCTGTGGTTTAGTTGTCATTAGATAAATTTCAGTTCTTACCTGAGAATATAGATAAATGGCTAGAGAACTCTGACTAAGTTTTAATTCTTTTCTATTGTCTGTTTTAAATCAAGCTAATGACTGTTTTTAGAAGATTTCTGTGCCTCCTTGAAAGAACAAGAATAAACCTCTTTTAAACATTTCACTGAATCCAGATGGCATAGCATTCAGAAATGTAGCATTAATTGATTTGCCTTGAGGCTGGTGTCACGTCTTAGCTACCACATAGATATTCTTCAGAATTATCTGTCTCCAATCTGATCCTTCAAGTCATCCAATGGTGCATCCGTCTTCACTGTAATTGAACCCATCCACTTGCTGCTGATCATCCTCTTCTCTTTTCTTTTATCTTTCCAGCATAGAGAGTTCTTTGGAGAGTTACAGCTTTGCATTGTTATTGTTGTTTTACTAAACTTGCTCAACTCCCATTGACTCAAGGAAGTTTATAAGTAAAAATATGAAAAACAAGCCAAACCATAATACAATAATAGTTAAAAAAAGAATAACATATAGCAAGGATAATAAAAACAGACATGAACAAAGTGGGAAACAATTATGCACAATCCAAAGGGGCTTCATTCACATTTGCCAAGGCCTTGGAGAAGAGTCAGGTCTTTGAGATCCATTGAAACACCAGCAAGAGGCAGAGCCGGGGGCGGGGAGAGGAATCTGGATCTTGGGACAGCCTTGTTCCGGCGGGCTGCTCTGGAGAAGGTGCTTTTACTGAGAAGACTTGCTTTGAGGTCTAGATAAATGGCATCGTTTAATGAAGGGAAGCAAAAGTACATCAATCCTGCCAGTCAAAGCAGCTGAGCAGATACTATGAGAGATAAGTGATTCCTCAAGCAACCATGCCCTAATGTGTATCTCATCATTTGTGTCTCAAGTGAGAATTCTGGTTTGATTTGTTTGATATCCATTCGGTTGTTTTCTTGACTATCCATGATCTTCTCATATGTCTTCTCCAATCCAAAGTTCAGAACTATTCGTGCTTTTCCAAAATTGAACTTTTGTTTCCATATAAAGTCACAGAGAACCATTGCATGCACAGTTTTCATCTTCGTAGGTAAAGACATATCATGGTATTCAAATATCTCTTTCCAGGTCTTCATTGCTACTCCACCAAATGCTAATCTGCACATATTTCTTGACTGTTAGTTCCCTCACTATGAATGGTTGATCTTAAAAAGCAAAGCTGTCTACTGCTTCAGTGGTTTCAATGATAATTCTAGAGTTGCTGATATTGTCATTAGTTTGGTCTTTATATTTAATTATAGTTTCATTTTTTCATTGTGTTCCTTAACTTTTATTATTAGAACTTTATTTTCAGCAAATAGGATAGTATTGTCAGCATAGCACGTTGATGTTCCTTCTTCCAATCTTAAAACTACCATTTTAAAACTAGCTTTCCTCACTATATATTCAGCATTCAGGTTAAATAAATAAGGAGAAAATATAAAACTTTGTGTCACTATCTTGCCAACCTGGAGCCAGTCTGTTTTGCCTTGTTCCATCCAGACTGCAGCTTCTGAGGTCTGTATAGGTTTTAGATAAGAACAATGAGATGTACTGGAATCTCTATTTTTCTATAGATTTTTCATAGTTTGATATGATTGACACACAACAAAACAACATATTGTTATATTCTCTATAGTTGCAAATTATTCTGAATCTAAGTCTTTAAACTTCAATATTTTAGTCAATTATTTCTTTTTTCATCAGTTTATCACCAATTTGTTAGTCTTGTTATTCTTTGTCTCTGTTATTTTTCCTTTTGGTACAACTACCAATTTATAATCCTGAAAGACATTGTTGTTTTATTTTGTTTTGTTTTCTGATCACAATGCAATGCTCTTTAATTCCATCCACCCCCCCAAAAAAAGTACCAATCCGTTTAAAGATCTTCTCTCCCCATAATCTTTTTTTAATTTATCATTCATCTTCCTTTCAAATTACATTCATTCTTAAGCCAGCACCTTTCTCCTCCTTCTTCCCCAAGTTTCAAACTCCCTGCTTGCTGGATCGCTGTTTTAGACGTTACTTCAAGCTCGTCCTTAATCTTTATATTTTAATTGGCTCTTTCTTATAAAGCCTCAATGTGGAGGTACCTTTTCTTTTTCTTTTTTCTTCACCACTGGCTGGAACCTCCTAACTTCTTTGCTTCCGCATTAGTTGTTTCTAGTCTCCTGGTCCTCTTTTAATGGCTGCCATTAGCCTTTTCTCCTGCATGGAGAAAAGGAGAAGAGATTGGTCCAACAAGTCAGCCACCGCCGTTCTCATCTTCTTGTCTCAGCCTCCCTCTTCAACCACGTCTATGGGCTGGCCTTGGACCTCAAGTGTCCCCGCAGCTGGAAAAAAAGAACTTGCAGCCGGAACACCGGCTGTTCGTTCTTCACTGTATAGGACCAGAAC
Organism: Pareas carinatus; assembly: GCA_032468095.1. Lineage (NCBI taxonomy): Eukaryota > Metazoa > Chordata > Lepidosauria > Squamata > Pareidae > Pareas > Pareas carinatus. Next base: position 14,168 of record JANHFO010004733.1, on the reverse strand, counting down.
CGGAAGTCAACAGGAGTACTGATTTACCACCAGCTTATCAAGTACTTAAGAGCCAGGGCTTGGCAGCACAAGGAAACAGCAGCCAACAACTTAATAGACAGCCATCAAGATCCTAATCACCAACTAAAAAGCCACACACAATCAGGCATCACATGAATACTACGCATAGAATAGTCCAATGTACACATTCTACTAAAGTTCCCTGAGGATAGGCTCCAGCATGAGTTTGAAAGCTTGGAAGACTAAACCTCTAGTCCCAGTGACTGACTCAGATTGGATTCTGCATTCCTGTCAATGTTTATTAGGTGACTTAATAAATGTTTTAGGATTGCATAGTTAGTCCACTTGAATCTGATGGAACTTGGGATCCTTTTCTTGTGAGAAGTTGAAAGCACATTTGTTTTACTTTGGCATCAGTATTATTATCTAAAAAGTCTTCAGCCAGTTTTATTCGCTAACAGACTTGTTTTTGTACTCTGATTTTCTGTCAGGCTAAGACAGTCTATGCTCTACTCAAATACCGGTAGCTCCTTTATGTTAACAGAGTTAATGCAATTCTCAGTTTTTCATGCAGTTTTGCTATGCAGGACCTTGATCTGACTCAGTGGTATTTTATTTATTTATTTAGATTTATATACCGCCCTTCTCCCGAAGAACTCAGGGCGGTGTACAGAAAACATAAAAATTT
>JANHFO010004733.1:2419-13380 GCA_032468095.1 Pareas carinatus | reverse complement strand
GTCAGGCTTTTTCTGCGGTAGCCCCTGCTCTATAGAACATCCCCCTTTAGGAGATTAGAATGGCCCCAGTCTCGCTAGCCTTTTGCTAGGCCCTAAAAACCTGGCTATGTTCCCGAGCCTAGAGTCCTGAAAGTGTCAGAGGCCCTGTTTCCTGGCTGTATTGCTAACTGGCCAAATATCTTGACTGCTATGTACATATTTTATGTTTTATTGCTTTTTACATTTTGAAATATGTTTAGTGTCTTAACTGTAATATATATTTTGAATTGTAAGCTGCCCCCAGAGTCATTGACTAGGATGGGCAGCTGTAGAAATGGAATAAGTAAATAAACAAATCACAGCTTCCTCATTTTTGCTGTAGGAGTGACTTCTGGGTGTTTTTTCCCTGCTGGCTGGACTATCTGTTGAAAACCGCAGCATAGCCCAAACATTCGATCACCTGCTTTGCCTATTGTGTGCTACACACATAATGAGGGCACCACCATTCTCAACAATAAGTCAGAACAGAAGCAATGGTGGTCGGATAGGGATAAGCAGTAGTAGCAAACAATGCAGTTATAGTTTTCTGTAGACTCAAACAGAGATGGGTTGTAGTGTAATTCAATTTTGTGAACACTTTTATTTATCCTATCTAGAAATTTTGTCTCATTACCAGGATCTAAGTCACTTCGATCAGCATATAAATCATTGAAATAATTCATTTCTCAAGGTTATTTTTATTGATCTCTGATTTCTTATTCAGATTCCAAATGATTACAACTGACTTTCATTAAAGAAAAGACAATAGGTTCACCATTTTGATTTTTTGGTCCAATTTTTGCTTCATCTGAGATGTGTTTGCTCTACATTTTTAAAATCCATTCCGTTCAGTGCTATTGTGAACATATACAATAAACGACCCTCTCAGTGCTACTATCTAATGTTTCATTAGATTTTTATTCTGCGGCCGAATCTACACTTTTTTGTCATATTGTCTTATAGCATTGGTTTTGAGGCTCTTCTGAAAAACTCCCCGGAAACTAACAACTTGTTTAATGAGTATCAATTGCCCAAAAGGGCTAGGTGCTATACTGTAAGGAATATATAGGAGCAATCAGTAGTATTTTCCAGGACTGGTAAACAGCATACAAGTCTTCATTCTCAGTTCTCAACAATCATCCCGCTGATGCTGCAGGTGAACATAATCAGAGATGTATGAGAGATGATCATTATTTTCTTTGTAGTTGAAAATTGTGACCTATTTCACAAAATCCGCTTATAAAGGTGAAGGTGGCATCAATTGTGAATTCATTTTTAATTTTGAGATATGAAATAAATGAATATCTAATGAGAGCCAGTTTCCTTTATTGTTTAAAGCATCAAGCTAGAAACCAGGAGACTGAGTTCTAGTCCATTCTTAGGCATGAAACCCGACTGGGTGCCATTGGGCTAGTCACTCTATTTTAGCTCATGATGTTAGGCCTAGGCAACAAGCCAATTGTTTAGTTCTTGTTGCAATCAATGAAGCAACACTAAATTGGTTTTTTAAAAAAAAAAACAGACCCTGCATTTATGTGAAAACATTAGGAAGAAAAAAAAATCTGGGGCAGCACTAAGAAGCCAGTGCTATTTTTCTTCCAGCGTGTAGTGCCTGATCTGTTTTTTTTCTTCCCCAAGTGATCTTATCACTTGGCCCTTCCTTCTAATTATCTTAGTTGAATGAATAGTGTTGAATGAGGGATAAGCTTCACATCTTCCAACCCATCCTTGTATTTACTCTGAAAAGAATCAAGCAAACTGCTTGGAAATGAAGCCTAGTACAGTCAAAGCTTTCTCAGGATATTTGTTCTGTTTTTCTTTTGACTCCTGCCTGACCTTTAATCTTTTTTTAGGTGAAGTCTCTTGTGCCACCCCTATACCTGGATTGCAAAAACAAACAACTTTTGTCCTTGTATCCATAATGAATGGCTTTCTCAAACGTGCATCTTTCTTTTAGATCCTCAAGTCAGTTATCTTAATTATTCTCCTTTCCCCTGTGATTTGGTGCCTTAGATTGTATCAGCTGTCAGCAGTCAGTTGTCAGGCTTTGTTGTATGTTGTTTTTCATTGGAACCTTAGCCTGGGGTTTGGGTGGGAAGTTAAAGTTTGATTGCACTTGCCATGATATATATCAGACTGACTCTGTTTAAAGTACCGGATGCAAGTTTGCGTGTGTTTTAGGAGCGGGAGAACAGATCTCTTATATTGTTTTGATCACCAGAGAAAGTCATGCATGACTGACCTTACATCATGTTTACACCTGAAGGATAAGATAATAGTTCTTGTAAGAAATAAATGCCCATTAAATACAGGACGAATGAACAGATTTGGGTTTTTAAGATATCTGCTTTTCATTCTTCACATTGTCAGTAAATTAAAAATTCAGTACAGAGGTATGAAATCTGAGATTTATTCAACAGGATGTTGTGTTCCTTGATTATAGAGGTGTGAAACTGGTTTCTCAATATCAAATGTATCCAGGATTGGTTCAATTGTTAGGCAGGGTCAGGCAACAGTTCCTTGAGAACTTGGGAGGAAATAAAACAACAGAACTATCCTGGCATCTTGACTTAATCCATGTTCTCTTCAAGATCTTGATTTACTTTTTGGCAACTGCCAAACTTATACTAGAGTTACGGGAAACTGTAAGCAAGCTGATATCATACCTCATCTCTTGCTTGAATTAACTCTCTGAAAGAACCAATGTTACTTTTCTTTTCCTGCCTTGATGGAGCAAAAATACTATTTTTCATCAAATATCACCCAAGGTAGGTCAGGTGATAGTAAGGTCATTTATGTGAGATTTCTTCCAGAAAGAATTTAACAAAGACCAAGAGATTCTGTCTGCTAATCTAAAGTATGCAACTATTTACTTATTCATTAAATCAATTTATATGACCACTCATCTCAACGGTTGGGAAAATAAGATTAAAAATAGAATAAAATAGTAAAATGTAACAAAATAATACAGGAACATGATGGTACCCAAAGGCAATCTAATTAAATAGAAAACATTCATACAAAATAAATCACAATGCCAGACTCACCAAACCTTTAAACCCATGTCCCCAGAGAATATTCAGGTCTTCAAGGATATATAAAATGCCAGGAAGATCAGGCAAGCAATTCTCAGGAGACATAGTGTTCCACATGGCAGATACTACAACAGACAAGGTATGCTTCTTTCAATATATGGAACCCTGCCACATCTAGTGAGATGGGCATTAGCTGTTGGAGAAAGGCAGTCCCACTCATACCCAGATCTCAGGCTATGAAGGGTTTATAGGTATTAATAGCACTTTAAATTACACCCAGAAGATTATTGGGGGTCTATGCCTAAAGCGGAGCACCAGTGTACCACAATGTGTCCATCACTGTCTTCATGCTATATTCTGGACCATTAGTAGTTTCTGATAGGTTTTTAGGTGCAGCTGCATGAACAGCCTATTGCAGGAATCCTTTTGGTAGATGATCAAGACATGAGTCACCATGATTACTGCCTCCTGATCTGGGAAACGATGCAATTGGGGTAGAAAACAAATATATGCAAAGATGCCCTTAGCCACAGCTGCCACCTGTTCTTTGAACAATAGTTGTAAGCATAGGAGAATCCTCATTTGTGCACTGGTTCCATCCGGACATGATGTAAGGATAAAGAAAAAAAGCCTTTTAATAAAGCCAAGTATGAAGATAGTGTTAGCTAAATATGCCCAGGGACCATCAGTCCTAGCTTTACTAATTTCTTGTCACCCATGGGACATTGTATTCTTGCACATTTGTTATATGTTCATTCTGTTTCATAAAAACACGCAGAATGGGAAATGGAGAGTCGTAAACTCACTTAATCCAGATGAACCTTTCAACAAAAGTCCACTCCCTTGCAATCCTAAAATCTCTAACTCAGCCAAAAACAGAAAATACCTGGAGTGCAGGTAGTCCTCAACTTACAACAGTTCATTTAGTGACTGGCATAAGTTACAACATCACTGAAAAAAGGGACTGATGACCCTTTTCCCCACTTAACAACCGTTATAGTATCCCTATGGTCATGTGATCAAAATTCAGATGCTTGGTGATTGACTCATAATTATGACTCATAATTATGGCTCATAATTATGACCGTTGCAGCATCCCGGGGTCATGTGATTCCTTTTCGCGACCTTCAGACAAGCACATTCAATGGGGAAGCCAGATTCGCTTCACCACCATGTTGCTAATTTAGCAAGTGTGGTGATTCACTTCATAACTGTTTCAAGAAAGGTCGTAAAATGGGACAAAGCTCACTTAGCAAATGTCTCACTTGGCCACAGAAACTTTGGACTCAATTGTGATCATAAGTTGAGGACTACCTGTATTGTAGGAGATATTTGAAGCAGGAAAATCAAAGTAAATCATCATATATCACTTGTCAATGAAACATGTAATCCTTTAGCAGTTTTATCCTGTAGCAGCTGAATTCCTTTTGGAGGTAATGGTCTCTAACCTGGACTGTAAAAAGTCTTTTATAAACATTCATAGGACACAGCATTTCAAATTGCACTCTGCATAAACTTTTGCAGCACTTTTGTCCATATGTGTTTCTAGTGATTTCTTAAATAACTCTGTCCGAAGTGTCTTTCAGTAGATAGCACTGCAGTACCAGAAGAGATTGGATATGCTGCCTGTAGTGAAAGTTGGAGGAAAAATAATCACAGTTTTCTTTCAAACCCATCCTAGAACTGTTTTCTTTTCCTCTTCTCCTTCCTCTTCTTTTTTTCTCCAAGCCTTAGAATTATTTTACAGAGCTCTGCATATTATCACCTGTGTTAGACTGCCAAGGAGGGTGAAATATGTAGGGTGAAAAATGTAAGCTGAAATAATGTTTGCTTTTTCTCTGATTATTACAGGAAAAGTAGGAACTTAGTTAGAACAGGCACTACTTGGTGCTTTTAATAGGATGCAATGTTGTCCAAAGGCATGGCTTAGTGGTGCAAAATTATGGTCTTTAGTGCAGAAAAGAAAATTATTAAGAAATGTGGATTCAGTGGCTCAGATCCAGTTGAAATCGAGGGCCTCGTCTTATTAAGCCTTGGCCCCTACGTGACTGTGATATATCAATGATTTCACTGCAACTGCTGCCATAAAAGGATAGCTAGCCAGTTGTTTTATACTCCCAGGAAAAGGGACTGCTATTTTTATATGATTTTTAAAGATATGGTCCAGTCTTTCTTAATTTTGTTTGCATAAATGAATTAATCTGGTCTTTCTCTTCCTCTTCTTCTTCTTCCTCCTCCTCCTCCTCCTCCTCCTCCTCCTCCTCCTGGTGAGATTCTGACAGTTAAAGATTTTTATGGGGTTTTTTTGTTTCTCCAATTTATATCTTAGATTTATTTTTCTAAGATGAAGATTGAATCTTTTTTCAAGAACAGTTCATAACTCTGCAGTATGAAGAGATTAGCAGTGACCTTTTTATTTTTTCTTAATGTTAGGGAAAAGATATTTCAACACTGAACTGGGAAAGTTTGGTTTGTAATCAAATATGTCAAAATAATCTAGATATAAAGCCAATGTCAATAAAGTATTTAAAAAATACATTCCTTGCATCTGCTCAAACTCAATAGTAGCAACAGTTGAACCTCAAACTCTTGTTCAGAGAAGATTCTGAAAACTACATACATGGAGATTATCTATTGAGAATAAGCAAATGGGCTTTCATTAACAGTATACTACACCTATCCAGTTCCTTTCAACAATGCAAGAAGTGGTCACAAAAGTGTTCGAAGTGCAGGAACTTTCTGTACCTAGAGTTTGAAAATAAAACAAATCTATATCTTGGATTGATTGTTGATTGATTAATCTATCAAGGTTCATTGACCTGTAAACCAACTGTAACTGATCAGTACAAATCTCCACCCATAAGTCAAAATATAAACAAAAGAAATGACAAAGGGCAACTGGACTTTGTTTTTTCTTGAAGACATTCCATTTCTCATCCAAGAAGCTTCTTCAGTTATGACTGAATGATGGAGGATGGAAGAAAAAAGCACCTTTGGAACAACTATGATCTGAATGACTGGGAATCTCCATAGACAAAAGAAATGACAATTATGCATTCTCTGTAAGTGATAAAATCTCTTACCTAAGACTCGGGAATAAGATAATTGTATAAAACCCAACCAACAACTTCAATAACTTGGGGAAAGGAGTCTACAGCTGTAATTCAACTAAACCTTTTCCCAGCCTACCCCACTTCCATTCTGGACCTGTTTCACTAGCCAGGTCTTGACAGACTTCTTAAAGCACTGATGATGTTACCTAGTTTGCGTAATGAAACATCTGCAAGAAAACAAGCAAGATCGGAGAGTACCAAGGACACTCCCCCTCCCAATTTCCTAGATGCCCAAGGGAAATGGCCATTTGAATGTTTGGGAAAACATGACACCAAATCATCATGACACCAAAAGGGTTGATAATAATTAGGGCCGCTAACGGGACAGTTGGGTGCATCTCAGTGAATAAGCTGAAGTTTTTATCCCATGCCACAATCCTGAGAAAAATATGCCATAAGGCAGGTAATACTTGAAACACTTCAAAGATGGAAAAGAAACTCATGACCCTCAGGATGAATAGGGCGTTTAGCAGTATATATTTAACTGAATAAATGCTTCAAATGATTCTTTTTAATGCGGACAAATCATCTTCTGTCTTATTAAATCTTCTCTGGACTTTTGGAAAGTCTTCAGATAGTTACTGGAAAATAAAACAGACAATTCTCAGAGAACTTGTATATACTGAAAAGACCTGTGCAGTCTTTATTTGCAAAGCTAAGTTGGTAGATTTTCCATTATAGCGTCTTTTTCAGGAAAACCCCCCCAAAAAAATTTCGATTGATTGGAACAGCCTTTCCCAACTTGGTTTCTTCAGATTTATGAAAGATAATGTGCAGGAAGGTTTTCTCTGTGTTTAGGGTTCTAGTTTTAAAAAAATAGGTATTATTTAAAATAGATTTTCTATTTCAGAAGGTCAACATTTATTTGTTCTTCTTCCAACTAAGCCATGGGAAGGTAACCTTAACTTGATTGATGCAGATATAGTTAAACATAGTTTGCAGCTTGCATGCTGTTTCCATTGGTGACTCCTTCCCCTAGTATCCTAGATATTATTTCACTAAAATTGGTGGCAAATTGGCTGAAATAAGTTTTGCTCAGTATTAATATTTAGGGAATAAGCTGATCAGGCATCCATGAGGCGATATGATTTTGTTCTGCCAAAACTGAGCAAAAATTGAATGAAAGGTTTTTAGTCCTCTCTGAATAAACACCACAGAGGGCTTTCTGGGGTCTGCTAGGAAGTTGCACATCATTGTAAAATCCTAAGTTGCCCTAATAAAGTTTTCCCTTGGGTATGAATTTTGATTCCCCCCCATTATGACTGCCAGAGCTGATTTGGCTTTGTTCTGATATCCTTTATCGGCTCAAATCAGGCATGCTTTAAGGTAATCATCTATTATTGTTTTAGAAAAACTCCGAATTTTGGTGCAATGTAGCATAATTAACAGTAATTGCTTAAGACAGGTTCTTGGCCAGGACAAACTAGCTTCCTGTACAATTAGTGAATTACAATTAACTGAACTAGTAAGGCAACCGTGTGTTAAAATTATGACCAGCATCTGTTCTCTATTATTGCAGCTTGAAATAGAAATAAACAAACATAGACTTGATCTTTCATAGTACTTAACTGTTCTTGTTATTCAGTATTTCTTCTTTCTTCAGCAAACTATCCAAGATGATCTCTCTGTGTAAGGTATTGACAAATAATGACCTCCAGGTTAACAGTACCAACACAAGCCTGCATGTTTCTCCACTTAAGTTACTAGCATGTTTAATTTATTTTTTCTTTGATGTTGACCAGCTGAGATCCTTGCTTTCTCATGCACACAGACATGAAACATAACCTCTCTCATACATACCCAGTGCTGATGTGAATTGGCTGCTTTTTTGAGTGCCCTCCTCTTATACACTTCACTTACTTTACACACATCTTCTGAAGTTGCCCTTTACCCTTGCCCAAGCTAATCTCTTCCTTAGTGGCCAATAAAGAAGACTTGACTATAAAAGTAGAAAATCTGGGGAGAGAAAAAGAGAGATCTGGAAAATTAGAATCTGAAAAGAATAAACAAGCCAACTTTCATAATCATTCCTTACTTCAATTCATTTTAATAAAACCTCAGCTGGAATTTATTCTGCAATGCAAGAAAGGTCAGCCAAGTCCATGGCCAGCATAGCTACCTATTAGTATCAAGGAAGCTGGACAATTTAAGGCATCCTTGAGGAAATAAGCCCCTTCTAAAAAAGGAGAATAAAAAGGAATCCGACTCTTGAAGAATGAGTGTCTGAGGATAGGAAAGAATGCAAAATAGAATTTGAAGAATAGGTGGCAAAAAACATTTATTAAGGGGAACAATAAGAACTTTAAATTATTCAAAGCAGATAATCAGCCAGAGAAAGTCTGGACCAAGAGATGACAAAGGAGTGAAAAGGCAGCTCCAAGAGGATAGAGAGATTGCAGAGAAATTGCATTCTTTTTGTCAAAGCAAGGAAGATCTTAACACAATGAATTTTTTGCAACTATATATAGAATAGATATCTGAGCCTGCATTGATGTTCTCAGGAATGGAACTGGAGAAAGCAGAGCAAATTAAGATAACAAGAGAAGAGATTCTGGGACATTTAGAGAGGCTACATACTAACAAACACATAAGGCATTCACCCAAGAGATATATTTTTTATTTTTTAAAAAAAAGCTGAACTGAAAAAGCTGACCACCTAGCAAAAATGTCTAATTTGTCCTCAAATTGGGCTAAAACAACTGGAAGCTAGCCAGTGAATTAAAAGGTACCTAGGAGAGAAACAGAAAATTACAGGCTGGTTAGTTTAACATCTATTCTACTCAAATTGGTAGAAACAATGAACAATGAAAAAGCAACTGAGTACATAGAGAAACATTCTACATATTTTTGATAGTATCAACAAGCATATGAAGAGAGATGAACCTGCTGACAGTGGATACTTTTCAAAAGTCTTCGAGAGTTCCTTATCCATCACCTTTGACTAGAAGTCCCATTAAGCAGAAAACACAGGTTATGTATGGCTCAAGGGACCATTTCCAGATGGACCAAAATCAGGTCAAATCAAGAGGGGTACCCAGCCTTAGCAACTTTAAGACCTGTGGACTTCAGATCTCAGAATTCTGGGAGTTGAAGTCCACAGGTCTTAAAGTCATCAAGTTGGACACCCCTGATCTAGAACCTGTTGGTTGTACTGGGTTTCAGCTCAGGCAAATTCTGGATAGTCATACAAAGTGAAAAGGGCAAGCCTAGTGAACTCCATCCCTTTCTCCATTTTTCTACATCCATCAATACAGTATGAGATGTTTGGTACTAGGAAAATTATTAGGTGTTATCAATCATATGATCAAGGAATTCAGAAAGAGCTGGATGTGTGCTGACTATAAGATCCTAGCTACTTTTACAATTAAGTGGCCCTGTGTTATAGCTGTGGCCCATGTTTCTCATATCAGCCTTAATTTCCCACGCCAGACAAAGCTACAGTTTCCATCCTTACTCATCATAGATTTGACATTGCTTACTATCTTTACTGCAATTTGAATAGCTCCTCTTTGTTTGGTATGTACTGCTTCCATTTGATTTTTCTATTTCAGAGGAAGAAAGAAATAACAACATTAACGCCCTCGTCAGTGACTTATTTTTATTTGAGTGCTATGTTGAAAAACACTTCAGACAGTTTTGGAACAGTGTGTAACAATATAACTTGGCAGTGTCTTTTGGCTGCCTGTGTATACAGTATCACAACTGTGCTCAAGTACAGTTATATCATTGTCTATAGCGGATCTTGACATTTTAGGGCCTCCGGGCCACATCCTTTGGCTGTCCTTATCCAGCTCACATGAGGTCAATTGGAAATTAGAAATCAAATGTACGTAACTATAAGCCATGCATGCAATACAACTTCATTGCTTTTATTTTGAAGGCAATTTATGTGTGTGTGCATGCATGTCTCTGCATCTTTAAAGCCCTATTGGTTCATCCCTCCACAACAGTCCCACTTTATGATGGGGCTCCTTGAGAAAATTAATTGCCCACACCTAGTCCATAGTAATGTGCATAAAAGTAGGCGGGTGGTGCTCAGGCCAGTTAATTTTTTTCTGGAGAAAAGTAAACAGTTCCTCGGTTTCATTGCCAGATGTTCTATGAGGTACATCTCGAGCAGGACTCTAATATTTTCCCTGTGAATGAAAAACCAACACCAAACCAAAAGAGTGAAGTGGGAAGGAACAGAAATGCCAGGTCAGCTGTTTTGCTTTGAAAAACCTGCATGCTTCCTTTTTTGATTAGAGGTCAGCAAGCTGTTACAATTATTGTTGTGGGAGGGGGGCTTTTTTTGTAAAGGAAGGGAGAAGAAAGAAAAAGGCCAAGTTCAGCTCCTTTCACTGTCTGACTAATGTCAGAAGGATTTACCAGCTCTGGGGGGTTTGTTTAGGAGGATTGACTGATTTATGAGAGACAATGATTGGGGTAATACTGTGGTGTAGAGCAGCAGGAGACAGGAACATGACTGGTGAATTGATGCAGTCATGAGCAGATGGAGAGATCAGCCAAGGAAACAGAAATAAAGCTGCTACCAGCACATCATTATTAACTGGGGCCGAGGTGGGGAGACAGAGATGGAAAATCAGTACAGGGCCTGGGGGAAGCTTCCAGGCCAAAACTCTAGAGAGTTTATCTCTGTGTGTATATCAGCAGGACGGAATGCAGTCCTATGCTTACCCAGATGGCAGAATTTGCAGAAATGAAAGCAAGATTAATAATAATAATAATAAAGAGAAAGAAAGAAAGAAAGAAAGAAAGAAAGGCTCTATACATCACAGTCTCCCCTTAACACTAA
>JANHFO010004732.1:26266-37290 GCA_032468095.1 Pareas carinatus | reverse complement strand
GAATTTCCTGTAGTAGTCGCAGAAAGGAGAAATGGGGTTCATTACCTCAAAAGAACCAGGGGTTGGGGATGAGAACACGAGAGAGGTTTAAATCCTTGTGCCACCATCTTCGCAGATGAAACGAAACGAAATGAAACCTTTATTGTCATAATACAACATGTGTACAATGAGATTGGCTGAGACTACCTTCGTGCACCCCCCCCCCAACACATGCAGACACCAAGTTGTTATTATATTATTTTTCATTTAGGAGTCTGACAACCCTACCGGTAATATTGAACTGCAAACCAGGGCATATAAAATTTTTGCCAGACCAATTCTCGAATACAGTTCATCTGCCTGGAATCCATATTGTTTAACGGACATTAATACAATTGAATGAGTCCAGAGAAGAGTACTCCATTCTTCAGCCCGCAATAAAATACCTTACACCACCAGGCTTGAAATTCTGGACCTAGAAATCCTGGAGCTATGCCGCCTACGGTCTGACCTGAGCTTAGTACACAAAATTGTCTGTTACAATGTTCTACCTATGAACAAACACTTCAGTTTCAACCAGAATAATACAGGAGCTAACAACAGATACAAACTCAAGTGAACCTCTCCAGACTCGATTGCAGAAAATACGACTTTAGCAACAGAGCGGTCAATGCCTGGAACTCACTATCTGATGATGTTGTTACATCCTCAAACCCCACAAAATTTAACCTTAAACTGTCCACAGTGGACCTCACTCCATTTCTAAGAGATCTGTAAAGGGGGTGTGCATAAGTGCACTAGCGGGCCTACCATCCTTGTCCTACTATCTCCATTCATTTGTACTCATTTATTATGCATATGCTTATACCAGTTTATACCTATATTTTTATATAGTATGTTCTTACTTATAATTGTTTTTCTCATCTATGCTTGACTAAATAAATAAATAAATAAATAAATAATAAAACCCATGGATAAAAACTGTTCTTCAGCCTGTTTGCACGGCTGCCTATACTTCTATATCTCCTGCCTGATGGTAGGAGATGGGCATGTTTCCATGATTTCTGGGAGTTTGCAAATCATCACAACTCTCAACAAAGTAAACCACAGTAGCTTAATAATCCCCTACATGGACTCAGACATCATTAATTAAGATATGTCTGACTACTAGGAGTGGAGGGACCCTGGTCTTCACAGGCCTAGTGAGTGGAGTCCGAATGTGAGCGATCCCTCTTGTGTCTCATTGTCATCGATTTCGTATGATTAATGATTTCCAGGAATAAAAAGTGAAAGGTCAGTTTTGGAGTTCACGATAGAGCAGCTACACTGGGAGTAATTAAGAGACTTGGGTAAGCATGATGAATAAGCACAAACGCACATCACCGCGTGCTATAAACAGGATGCCACCAGGTTCAGGAAGAAAGGGGTATTTCTTTAAGAAAGAAGAATGAGAAGGAAAGTCCTTTTTTTCCCCCCATCCTCTTAAAGTTGGGCTTATTCCCTGCTCAACTCTCCATTTCTGAAAAGCTTATTTATCCACACTGCTTACAAAGAATAAAAGAAACAAGGAATCTCCTTAAACGTTGTCCCAATTGCAGCCTGCCTGCCTCCTCCTCCTTTAAAAATAAAATAAAATAAAAAATTAAACACAGATAACTTAAAGAGTTTCCATGTAAATGGGTTCAACTCATCTTTGTTTAACGTTGCCTTTTATGTCGGGTTCCATGAATTTCTAAGCCTGACAAGGTTCACTGGGAATCTTTTTAATTCCCACCCACAAGCTCTCGCTCGCTGCCTTGTGACTGGCACTATAGAGGGATCAGCCATAGTATTTATCGAGAAAGCTCGGCGACAGGTGTCAGAATGGTCCAGCAGGCAAATCTAACACACACTAATCAGCTCTGGTGTTCTTTTACAATCCATATCTAATTCGCAAGTTTCATTCTTTCTGAAAAACAATTACTAGGTTTTGAAGTTCATTGTGCATTTACTCAACTGTCTCTTCGGATTAATGTAAAGGGGAAAAGAGGGAGAAAAAAATGGACTCAGTAGGGAAAGGACATCAAACAAACTTAGGGGCGATGAAGGCTTTATTTTTAAAACTAATATAATTACAGAGGCATATAGTGTTTTACAATACCGGGAAGGAAAAAAAAAAGCCTCTTTCCACACCAAAAAGGTAATGAAAGCCTTTTGTATTTCTGGAATCTGAAGGGCGAACAGAGACAAACATCTTACAGAAAAATAACCAACAAAATCCCTTGCTGATGGCATCAAAGAAAAGGATTTTAAGGGTGTTTTTTTAAAAAAAACTATTGTCAAAGGAAAGGCATTCCAATTGCCTTTGAAAAAAATAGGCACATAGCTACTCCTTAAAGTACAACTATTTACCATGTTATAGTTAACATTGAGTGCATGGTTGCTGCATAATTCTGCTTCATTTTCATATTTTTCTAAGTCATCATCTATTTTTTTTGAAATTCTAGATTTGTCCTCTCCCTTTGGAAATTTATTAAACCTTCAAACAATCTTTCTTGAACGTAGACATAGTGCCTTATATATAAAAAAGTTTGCTTTGTTTTGTAATATTACAAGTCTCTTAAATATAGATTCATTTCCAAATAAAATACAGATTTCCTTCGGTTATGTTATTGTCATACCATGACAAATAGTGATAAAATACGCTTCTGCCAGGAATAATTCTGTTCTGCTACACAATGCTTCCTTCAAACAACATGGTCTCTCCAGAACAACAGAATTAAATAGACACATGTCTAACACCACAAAGTTGTCTAGATCTCCATAGAGTAGATGCCAAAAACATTTAAGGAAAAATGTTCTGATTTATTTTTTCCCTACTGCTATTCTGCTATTTATATTTATACTTAAATATTATATTTAGCATTTTATGATATTTAAACATTTAATTTAAAATTCTATTTTAATAAGAACTTTGTTACAATTTTGGTCTGTGACTGTAATAAAAAAATACTATTACAACTTTGTTACATTTTACTATATTCATAGAATTTTAGAGAGAGTCAAAAACCTGAATCTGAGAAACAGCAGCTGTCTAAATCTCCAGGTCTGAGACATATTAAGAAAGACAATGTAGAGAATACAAGAATGATCAGGTAAAATGTGAGAACTTCAGTTGGTCCACAATAAACATCTGGAATAAGAAGTCAACCAGAAAGGTGTAATCAATGTTCCAGAATTTAAGGCCTAGATCTCCACAGGACCTCTTACTTCCATTCTGCTTGTATAGCTAAGAGCCAGGAGGCTCATTTCAGATCCTTTCTCTTGTTAATCTCCAAGTCTCAAGAATATGACTCTTCTTAGTTCCAGCCCCACTTCTTTGAATAACTTATCACCAAGTTCTAACTAACCCCATCCTGTTTAGTCTTAGGAGAGCTAACAAACCCTTGTTTTTTCTGAAGGATCTTGAATAAGCTTGGAAGTCTTGGTTTCTGCTTGGCTGATGATTGTTCTTGATGGCTTTCGTTTCTGAGAGAACTATTTGCTAAATATTAATTTAGCTATTGTGTCTGTTTTTATGTTTATTTTAGTCTAATATTTTAGAGTGGAACATAAGCTATTCAGAGTCCTCCTGGATTGAAATAGCATATAACATTTCACTACATAAAATAAATTTAAAAATAGATGTATATCACTGGAAATTAGGGGAGAAAATGTGATGTGTGCATGCATTGCCAACAAATACTTTGGAGAATGTGGAAAGAACATGAAGTGAAAGAAATGCGGCTCTCCCCCCCACCCCAGGAAAAGGTTCGTTTTTAAAATTATTCCTAATCACATATTTAAAGAATATTTTTACAGTTCCTGAATGGCAAAGAAAATTCAAAGACAGGAATTGGCGGTGTGATTAAAAACAACCCTGCAATATTAAATGAAATGCCTTTTAAATGTCTTAATTTATTTCTTCTTGAGCAAACTGTATTCTCATGATCATAATAAAAAAATAAAAATAAATGCTATTTCTCTCTTCTCTAGCCTACTTTTCTAAGCCAAGCACAAGCCAGGAGCATCTCTAGTTCTGGCTAATTGTCAGTGACTTTACACATCAGGATAAAGCTGTTCCACACATCAACAAAACTGACAAGTGACAACTAGACTATGAGCAATGACAGCTACCAAACAGTTGTAGGTTAACTTCCAACAGTTGGAAGATCTAATGCCATTCCAAACATTCTTAAGATCCAATAAAATGTGTAAATTTAATCCATAAGGTGACTCAACCAGGTGTCAAAATACTAAACAGAAATCTTACAAAATGAGGACCATGTTTTAGAAGGTGTTTTAGTACTTTGTTCCATATGAAAATGTACCAAAATGGTCAGTTAATAATGGAGTAGGTTTATTATCCTCAGAGTTTGCTTCTTCTACATTTGGAGAATATATCAACATGTGATTCAAGTCACTTTCTTATTTTTATGTATGTAGCAATGTATGAGAAAACAAGTATAAGTAAGAACATACTACATAAACATATGGTTATAAACAGGTATAAGCATATGCATAGCAAATGAGTACGAACAAATGGGAACAGTAGGCCAGGGACGGTAGGTGCGCTTATGCACGCCCCCTTACAGACCTCTTAGGTATGGAGTGAGGTCCACGGTAGACAGTTCAAGGTTAAAGTTTCAGGTCTTGAGGATGTAACAACAGCATCAAACAGTGAGTTCCAGGCATTGGCCACTCTGTTGCTAAAGTCATATTTCTGCAATCGAGTCTGGAACGGTTCACTTTGAGTTTGTATCTGTTGTTAGCCCATGTATTATTGTGGTTGAAACTGAAGTAATCATTGATAGGTAGAACAGTGTAACAGACAATTTTGTGTACTAATCCTAGGTCAGACCATAGGCGACGTAGTCCAGGCTTTCTAGGTCCAGAATTTCAAGCCTGGTGGCATAAGGTATTTTATTGCGGGCTGAAGAATGGAGTACTCTTCTCTGGACTCGTTCAATTGTATTAATGTGATCCAAATCCCTTTCTCCATATAGTTTGTATTTTTAGGGAAAAAATGGAATAAGCATATGTCCATCAAGGTTATTGACCCTTCTTCTCCTTTTAAAGAACAAATATGTCCTGAAAAATGCTTGAAGTGCCTCTTCAAAACATGTCAAGATTCCTAATGAATCTTGGAAGTAAAATTAAAGTCTGTTTGCTTTTTATATTGACTCAGCAAGGCTTCAAATTGTCACAGTGCTTTTAGTTTTAGCCAAAAATACACAAAGTTAGAGCTGCTTGTTTTGACAATGACAGAAAGATTTCAGCCTACATGTTAGCTGTGGAAGATCTTAAGATCTTCCCCACTGAAAACCTGTTCAGGCAAGTTCTTAATAATTTCATGTTTACTGAAGAATAATTTAAACAGTCAGGTTTTAGCGCGACTGACAAGGTCTGACTACATCTTGATCTCAGAAGATTACATTAATACTAATTTGGTGAGCATTATAATTGACTTATTGGGTCGAGTATGTGAATACACTTAGTTTTGGCTACACAATGCAACACTGCAACCAGGTAGAAATACAAATATTCTGATAGGCCTATAAAGCCTCAGAAGGGAAAGCTCAATCGCTTTTACATAGCAAAGTGTAGGGGCGGGATTATCAGTCAACAGAAGAAGCAATTTCACTGTGGAATAGGAGCAGTTCTGCCTTTCAACTAAAAGAGAAAGTATATTTCCTCCATTCTGATTTCTTGGGAACAATCCAGATTATACGTTTTTAAAAAGACTTGCAACAATAAACTGAGATCCAGATCAGTTGAAGAGTCTTTAAATTAGATCAAAGCTTTATAATATACAACCATTACATCATTTAATCGCTGGCTGCATTTAAAACCTGCCAGATGCTATCAATATTCTGATAAATTTCCCAGTGGAATCACTTATAGAACCTTCTCTGAAAATTTACAATGGTTGGTATGGATTTCATTCCAATCCTGCATTTCACAAAATAATTTAAAACCAGTTTTCTCCTTTCATTGTTACTCAGCACTTAGGTCTTTAAGAGCAGGATATTATTCTCTAAAATGAATTTAATATGGTGGAGGGTGATGTTTGCTTTTTCAGATGAGAACTGCACTGCAACATCTGGATGGGTGCAGACTAGAGATTTTAGTCCACTAAAGTTGGGGTATATCATTTAGTCGCAGATAATTCTTCAAACTTCTCTAAAGTCCTACATAATTCTTTAAACCTCCCTAAAAGAATCATGACAATCATGTTTTCCACATGTTTCCCAATGTGAAAATCGTATACAAAACATAGAAATATACATGTTCTTCATCTCATTAAAGCACCTGCATCTTTTTCCTCAGAGAGTAAAATGGCTGTGCAGGCATAGGCAATTTCTGTCTTCTAGTTTTCTAGTCTGAGTAGCCAACTGGGTAAAGCCTGACAGCCAGAAGCAGCTTCACGCGTGTCTGGAAAAAGATGCGGTTGCTTTAACAACTTGAAAAGAGATGCTTCATACTCACTCCCACGGACAATAGCATCCTCTCCTACTTTCAAGGATTTGCATGGCCATAATCTCTCATTTTAATCATTTAATTCTTGCTTATTCACACAAGCTCAGTTTTCCAAGTGGTGGTTGTTCTTAGTACAATAGATTGCCCATTACTTTTCCTTTTTTTAATAAGAAGAGGAGAAGCAAAAGCCTTGGTCAATGTGATTGCTGGTTTTCTTAACTGGTGGATAAACAAAATGGATTCTAATGTCCTTGCATAAGACTTCTAGATATGAGATTCACTTTATACTTGGCTCCAGAAAAAGTTGCCAAGCAATTTATTGAGGCTTGAAACTTTCCTATACAAAGATTTTGGAAATGTATATTTTCCCCAATAGTTTATGTCTGGAGCTCTGAAGAAAGGACACATAGAAGATGGCAAGAGTCAAATGAAATTCATGGTTTCATAAGGCACATTTCAATATAATTAATAAATCCTGCAATAGAATGCAGAAGGTTCTCTATGCATAATATAAAGACAATCTTAGATGGTTTCATTGTGGTCGATATATTCACCCTGTCTGTGTGATTTGTATATTTTAAATTATTAATAATATACTATTTTTAATAATGCTTTAAATATTTTACAATATTTTAAATATACATCTAGCTTTAGTCAACTGTTGTACGCTACCCAGAGTCACTTTTTGTGAGATGGGTGACCATCTACATTTGATGAATAAATGAAATGAATAAAAATTGTGCTTCATCTCACATCAATATTTAAAAGTTAAAGCTAAGTTAAAGAGAGTATATTCAAGATGGCCGCGCGGGAGGTGGTGGTGTGAGACTGCTGGTCCAAGATGGGGCTGAATTCTGGAGGTGCTGGCCTTCCCTGAACTTGAGGGGGCCAGCACTGGACAGGGGAATCTTTCCCTTTTTATGGAAGGCTCTTCGAAAGTCCTAGGGTGGGGGCGTCAGTCTATCTGAGGAGTCTTATGTTCCTCGGCATCCCAGCGTCTTGGCGGCTTCTCGGCTCAGCACTGGAGAGCGGACAGAGTGGCCGGGAGCGGCGAAGAGCGGTGAGGACCAACACGGTTTCCTTTTTCGGCCCATGTTGGCATGTAGAGCTTGCTGGCTCCTGGGAATCGAGGAGGCCTTATGGGGCTCCCTGGGGCCTCGGACCGAGGGACCGTGGGAGCTGAGGCGTGTCTGCTTCGGCTGTTTGGCTGTTCAGCGAGAACAAAGTGAGCAGTTCGGCAAATGAGAGAATGGTGGCACGGCATGGATGGAGTCGCGGGCGGGAGCGACCAAGTGCCGGGGCGCTGTTTCCTGGCGGTTTCAGAAGGTGTGAAGCGCCAATAGAAAATCTCCCCCCCACATCTGTTTGTTTGTATTATCTATTCGGGTGGGGTTCGTTTGAGGCTGACGGCCAACCCCCAAACTAAGGGGAAGGCATCAGGGCGAGAAACGGCAATGGCAAGGGCCTCACGCTTTTGACCTTGGGCATGGAAGACTTTTTTTTCCCCCTTGTTATGGGAGGTTGCCTGCCTGCCTGGATGGTTACTACACCAAACTGTGTCTGAGATGGCTGCAAAATTACTCCCCCCTCGGCCTGGTCTGTTACCTGAAGTGAAACCAGACTGCTGCCTGACTCTCCGCCTGACTTTCCGCCCAAATTTTTACCTATATAGCACGCCGGGTTCAATTGTAGGCTCACCTGAGGATGTTAGTGTCATCAGCCCACCATGAAATGGGCCCTCCAGAACTGTGGCCCTATCTCATGTCTATTATTATCAAAGGACCATTATATACTCCCTCACCTACCTCAGGGCACTGCGGGAGTCCTTCCTCTAGCAGGCCTGGACCGTTATATTATCTAGGGCCTACTTCGAGGATGGGTCCTGGAACCCTGAAAGGTGGCATGCAGCCAAGGCCAAGAAAAGTTTTAAATTGAGGTGGGTTTTAAGGCGTTTTTTAACTAAGGTTTTAAGGGGTTCAGGAGGGCGGGCTTCTAAGGGAACGGGAAGGTGTGAGAGGCCATCTCGGAGGCCAGGACACGGCGTGGGGGCACTGGGGGTCAGAACGGGGGGGTTTCCCAGGGGGGTGTAGTTTATACATTCCTGTGGTGTGTGGGAGAGACAGATATGGCGGGAGCAGGGGGCCAAATCTGGTAAAGGGTGCGCGTCCCCGACATACATTAGCGGTGACACGCACCGAGCCCCAATGCTCTTCCTGTGATCTGGGTGGCACAGGCTTTCAGGCCCAGGACCTTCGGTTGATGTTGTGTAATGCCAGGTTCATGATTAACAAAGGCCCCCTCATTTGTGAGTTGATCCAGGAGGGGGGAATCACGGAGACCTGGTTGGGTCAGGAGGGAGGGGTCCCTCTTGTTGAGATATGCCCACCAGGTTCTAGTGCATTTCAACAACCGTGGGCTCAGGGGATGGGACGGGGTGTGGTGTTCTTAATTAAGGAGGAGTTCTTATCGAGGAAGGCCACTGTTGCTCAGGTGGCCGGCTGTGAGTCCCTCCTGGTGAAGTGGGGCCCTGGGAGGCAGAGGAGAGTGCTGATCGCGTATCTGCTCCCTGTCATGTGACAGCAGCCCTGCCTGAGCTACTCGATGTCATCGCCGAAGTGGCGGTTGAGACTCCCAAGCTTATAGTTATGGGAGACTTCAACCTGCCATCTGCGAGTGAGGCATCTGAAATGGCTCAGGAGTTTATGGCCACCATGATGGCCATGGACCTGACCCAATTAATTCAGGGACCCACATACTCGGGAGGACACACGCTGGACCTAGTTTTTACCTCTGGACAGTGGTTAGATGGTTGAAATTTAGGGTAGATAGTTGTGGAGCCCCTGTCATGGTCAGACCATTTTCTCCTTCAGTTGGACTTCCCTATCGCTACACCCTGCTGCAGGGAGGCGGAACAGATCAAATGGTTCCACCCCAGGCGCCTGATGGACCCTGAGCGGTTCTAGATGGAGCTTGGGCCATTCCCGGAAGCCTGGACCCCGGCTCGGCCGAGGAGCTCACGGCCGCCTGTAATAGGGCGGTGAGTGTTGCCCTTGATCGGGTCGTGCTTTTATGGCCTCGGACCAGGTGCCGACTCAACCCGGCTCCCTGGTTCTCCGAGGAGCTGAGGGAGATAAAATGCTGGAAAAGATGTCTAGAGAGCAATTGGAGGTCCAGCCGCTCCGATTCTGATTGATCTTCTCTTGGGACCTTTATAAAGGCCTACCTGGGCGCGATCAGAGTGGCTAAGAAGAATTACTTCTCCGCTCTGATCACATCTGCGGATAACCACCCTGTTTGGGGTGGCCCACTCTCTCCTTCATCTGGAGGGGCGAGATGACCCCTCGCAGGGTTCGGCGGAGGAGTTTAGAGGTTATTTCTGGAAGAAGATCACGCAGATCCAGGACGGTTTGGACTCTGACTGGGTTAGTCCAGACGGAGTGACGGATGCAGGTCTTGAGAATATTATCTAGGATGAGTTTGGTGCTGTTGCTCCCGAGGACATGAACAGGATCCTGGGGCGACTTAGGGCAACCACATGTTTACTGGACCCGTGCCCCTCCTGGTTGGTGCTGGCCTCCCGGGTATTGTGAATGCTTCTCTGGTGGAGGGTGTCATTCCGGCCGTCTTGAAGGAGGCGGTGGTGCGGCCCCTTCTCAAGAAGCCTTCACTGGACCCAGCTGTTTTAAATAATTATTGTCCTGTCTCCAACCTTCCTTTCGTGACAAAGTTTGTAGAGAGTGTGGTTGCTTGACAGCTCCCTCAGCACCTGGATGAAACGCCTGGTGACCCCCATGGGGACAGCCTTCTCTGTGGTGGCTCCCACCCTCTGCAACAATCTCCCCCCAGAGATTTGCATTATCTCAGACCTCAGTGCCTTCCGCCATGCCATAAAAACGCATCTCTTTACCCAGGCTGGTCTGGCCTAGTCACACCTTCCTTTTGCTTATAAATTGATATACATTTTACATTTTTAAAATTTTATATACGGTGACAAATTGGTTTTATATTACGGTCTTTTAAAATTTCAGCCACTGTGACTATATTTTTTAATTATTTTTAAATATTGTTTGTATGCCTGTATTGTTTTAAATGGCTGTACACCGCCCTGGGTCCCTTTGAGCAGAAGGGCAATATAAAAGTATAATAAAAGTAAAGTAAAAGTAAAGTAAGTCTAAGTTGGAAAACAGTTTTGTGTGGTGGTTAAAGGCACCAAAGCAAGAAATGAAGACTATAGGTTCTAGTTCCTTTTAGGCACAAAGCCAGCTAGGTGGCCTTGGGCCAGTCACCTTCTCTCTGACCTAGGAAGCAGACAATGGCAAACCATTTCTGAAAAACCTTGTGAAGAAATCTTCAGGGACTTTTATGACTTGAAGAATGGAATGGGAATAGGAATGGGAATGGGAATGGGAATGAATAGGAATAGGAATGGAATAGGAATGGAATAGGAATGGAACAGGAACAGAACAGAACAGAACAGAACAGAACAGAACAGAATAGAGGAATGGAACGGAACGGAACGGAATAGGAAAAGGAAGAATAGAATGGAA
>JANHFO010004730.1:318137-335327 GCA_032468095.1 Pareas carinatus | reverse complement strand
CTACTCTACTCTACTCTACTCTACTCTACTCTACTCTACTCTACTCTACTCTACTCTACTCTACTCTACTCTACTCCGCTCCACTCCATCCAAATTCATGTTCATTGTGTTGATTACACTGTCTAGCCATCTCATCCTCTGCTCTCCCCTTCTCCTCTTGCCTTCCATCTTTCCCAATTTGGGGTCTTTTCCAAGAAGTCCTCCTTTCTCATTTGGTGGCCAAAGTATTTGAGCTTCAGGACCTGTCCTTTCAAAGGACTGACAATGGCAATGATGGCATAATAATGAATCAGAGAGAAGAAAACTATTTTTTGGTTTTTTGCTTCTTAGCAGACGTTCCGGAAATCGGGCACCATCCATGCTGATAGGGTCCAGTTGGCAAGTCTATAAATGATGCTATACTTTGTGTAAATTATCTAGTACAGATGCATCTCAAACACTCTACAGAATGTGCCTCTTAGTCAGTTTTGGACTCTTGCCAACTGCCTGGTCTTCTCCCTGCAGTTTTTGTGAAAGAGGCTTCCTTTTGCCTTCTTCCTAAGATTGAGAGTTATGATGGCCCAAGGTCACTCAGTTGGCTCTGGGTCTAAGGTAGGACTAGAACTCACGATCTCCTGATTTCTAGTCTGATGCCTTACTTAATTTGCTTCATTTAATTTACTTAGTGTATCTTTCCATCAGAATTTGGGTTTTTATTTCCCCCCTAAAAACCGACACAACTACTGTTGTTTTGTCTACCTGGCTGACTCTAAGTCATCATGTGATTTGTTTGCTTTTGGGCATAATACGTTGTCTGAATGGATTTCTTAGAGTTTGTAAACCCTGGTTTGCGACATTGCATTATGTGCCAAACCCAATTCCTTGGAGTTTACTGGATAAAAACAACAAAGAACATTCTAATTCTAATTCTAACTCCAATGTGTGAATTAATGTGACGTTCTACCCATGTTGCTATGTCTTGGAGGCTGAACTTACATTAATGCGATCCAAAATGTTGCTATTGTTCAGATCAGCAGTTTGGCAGTTTGATTCTCACTGGCTCAAGGTTTGACTCAGCCTTCCATCCTTTTGAGGTTGATAAAATGAGGATCCAAATCAGAATCAGAATTTATTTTGCCATGTGTGTCAAGACACACAAGGAATTGATCTCCGGTATGCATGCTCAATACCTACATACATACAATAAACAAACTGTGATTACAATCAAAGATACATCCATCGTCATTTGTATATATAAGCATAATCATAACCATTTGTATATATAAGTATAATCATTGGATATATAGGCATAGTCATTTGTATATATGAGCATAAGTTACGTTCATAGTTGTAAAGTACATTCATCTTGTCAAGTACGTATAAAATGCAATCGAGATTGTTGGGGGCAATAGACTCTGTAAACTGCTTAGAGAAGGCTGTAAAACACTGCGAAGCAGTATAGAAATCTAAGTGCTATTGCTAAAATAATAATTTTGTGACAGGGACATACATCCACCCGACCGAATGTTTTCATTTTCATTTGCTTATTTATTTACTTTGGTGCATTAGCCGGCCTACTTTAGGTTTGCTATCGAAAATGATACGTTTTTCCCGCTGAGGAGAAAAGTGCGTTCAAGATGCTTCTTTCCCCCCCTCTCGCTTTCTTCTCCATTTTCATTTTATTTTTTATTTTAAATAAAATGGAACCCTGGAAGTAGCAGGGACAGGGAGGAAGGGAGGTTCGGAGGTGAGGTCTGGGATTCAGGAGGGAGCAATCGTGGAGAGGACAAAGGAAGAGGGGGAAATTTACATGTGTTTCTTCTTCTTCAGAATGGTTCCCTGCAAGGACTGACCTCCTGCTGCTTTGCACCGTAGGGATTAAGGCCGGTTCTCATGTCAAGCAGAGAGATGGCAAGTGACTTACAAGGGCTGCAGTTGGCAGAGGTCGCAGAAGCCATGCAGTTGTAACACGAGTAGACCTTTTGATCACCTTGGAAAAGCAGCGGAGGGACAAGGCTATGGGACCAAGCGGCCCAGGCCAGCTGCTTATATATGCATCCCAAACGGGCCCTGCAACGCTTGGAAGTTCTCTTCTCGGGCCTTGCTAGCTCAACGGCAGGCATTCTGGCACACCTGGTGGATGTCCGTCTCTCTCAGGGAGAGCTATCTGGGCTCCCGTTAATTCCCCTGCTCCATCCATCACCAATTTGAATTTGTTTTTTTTTTAAAGGAAGCGGATAAGTAAATCAGAAGTTGCAAAATGTCAGCTCTAAGCATCACATTTCTTTCCAAGAATGCTTCTCTCTATAGATTCTTAGGGATTAAGTATGGGTTCAGGTTATGATTTCCTTGAACACAACTGGAGAAAGAGAGAAGGAGAGAGAGAGGGGGGAGGGAGGGACAGAAGAGAGAGAGAGAGAGAGAGGAAAGGAGAGAGGGAGGGAGAGAGAGGGAGAGAGAGAGATGGGAGCAATATCCTTGTTTTGTTTTCTGTAAATGCACATCCTTCTTATTTGTTTGATATTTACCCTGCCTTCATTACTGCATGGTGGTTAGAATGCAGTACTGCCGGCTAACTCTGCCCACTGCCAGAAGTTCAATCCTGACCTGCTCAATGTTGACTCAGCCTTCCATTCTTCCAAAGTCAGTTAAATGAGAACCCAGATTGTTGGGGGCAATAGACTGACTCTGTAAACCGCTTAGAGTGGGCTGTAAAGCACTATGAAGCAGCATATCAATCTAAGTGCTATTACTTTATAAGTAGTTCAAAATGATGAACATACAAAATACCTCTTCCTCCTATTTTACGCACAACAACAAGCCTGTAAGGTAGGTTGGGCTGAGACAGAGAGAGTGACTAGCTCGAAATCACCCAGCTGGGTTTCATGTCTTAGATGGGACTAGAACTCACAGTCTCCTGGTTTCTCGGCCAGTACCTTAACCGCTACACCAAACCAACTGTTGATGTGGACAGCCATTTTGTGGCAGTGCAGGCCACTTCTTGGCAACCATTTTGTGAGAATACCTACAAGGTGAGTCTCAACACTCCAGCATGTCCAGTAAGTCTGTTTCTGATCTTCCTCAGCATTGGCCAATAATGACTGACCAGCATCCCAGTTCACAATGACTTCTAAATGTATATCACAATCATTTAAGCTTGTTCAACCCTACTATAAATGATAGTATGAAATTAGGAATTTCTTGATGGACTGTTTAGGCTTTCTTGGATGATTGTTGGACTATTCCAAGAAGCAACCTGACATTTTCTCACATTTGAAGGAATCTTACTTTCTCAAGTTCTGAGGTACTTATTTTCAGGGTAATATAAACAAAGGAGTGTGAATTTGCCCCAGAACGATGATGATTTGCGCTCTAAACCTCTTTGTAGAAGAACTTCATGTGGATGGTAAAGCAATCACAAGGGGATATTTCTTTCTCTTGTGGTCTCCATTTGCAATCTTCTCAGCAAAGTCAAGATTGAGTTCACTTCGCAATGGGGTCAATTCACATAAAGGTTGTAAAGTTGAATGCTTAGCAATGAAAGTCCCGGTCCCAGTTGTGGACGTAAGTCCCTGTATATTCTGGATTCCAGATCCTCCAACATTATTTGATCCCTGGAAGAGTTGTTAGTTCTACTGAAGCCAAAGCTTTCAGGAATCTCTCTTGAACACGCTTGATGGAAATGTATAGATTTTTGGTTCAGGAGTTTATCCACGAGTGCCAGGCTTTTTCCTTTTAAGCGAATCTGTGCCTTTGATGCAGGAAGTGTGACCTGTGGGAACTCCACCAAGTTGTTTGTGGGTTCCAGACACAAATGGATCTCATGGAATGTCAATGGAATCATTAAGGTTTAGCCAAAAGGTCTGCATTATTCATAGCAAGCGCTCACAGCATGCACCTTGTCTCCTGCGAAAGCTTACTCAGAATCATTTACATGCTCTATTATGGATCTATAAAGCCCAATGCATTTGGGTACATTTTGTGCATTATCTTCCTACTGTATTTCCAGCCTGCCATAATTCCAGGCAGATGGAAACTGCTTTTAAAACAATAATGTGCAATTGTAGACCATAGTTTTTGGAAAACTGTAAAATTCACACAAAGAATAAAAACTCTCCAAAGGGAAGGGGTGCAGAGGGGGGAAATGGAAGTTTTGTTTAAGGAAGGTTGTCAAATATTCATTGCTTCCTCCTCCTCCTCCTTTCTTTTTCTCAGCTTCTCTTTCCAAGTTTCACTTTCCTACATTTTTACTCTCTTGCTTTGCATGTACACTTGAGAGTTTCTGCACTGGAGACAAATTCCTTGTGTATCTAATCACACTTGGCCGAATAAAGTATTCCATTCCATTCCATTCCATTCCATTCCATTCCATTCCATTCCATTCTATTCTATTCTATTCTATTCTATTCTATTCTATTCTATTCTATTCTATTCTACAGGGCTATTTCCAACATTGCAAAACTCATGCTTAAAAAGAAGGTAAGTGTGGCTTCATTGCTGCTCTCTTAGCTTGGTTGTTTTTACATTTCATTACCCAAACTAAGTAACGTCACCAGTACAATTTCAAAGGTGCTTTTTCAAAAGGCTACAGTGTATTTTTGCTAATGAAGCTTTTTGGATGAGAAGCAAAACCTCTTCTTTCCCAAGGAAAAAAACAGTGCAGTTGCCTTTTGAAAAAACACTTTTGAGGCAGCCAGGACCTGAATGATTGAAAATCTCCATAGACCTCATCAATGCTTAGGAAGGAGTGAGATTTGCTCTTAGTTTATAGTCTAGTGCAGGGGTGTCAGACTTAATTTCATTGAGGGCCACTGCCACCACTGGTGTGACCACTATAGGCTGCCCCCTGCAGTGGTTGCCGCTCCCTCACAGCCTCCCATGACCGCTGCTGCCCCCTGCCCGCCATGACCACCACCAACCGACTCGCGATCCCGCTCACAGCCCTCACGCAGCCACCGCCACCCCAGTGGAGCACCGGGGTCACTCCCAGGGTGGCTCCATCAGCCAGGTTCAAGGAGGCCACAAGCCATATCTGTGTTTGACACCTGTGGTCTAGGGGTTGCCCTGTTAATGTCGGTGAGGGTGTCCTTAGAAATTTTCGGGTTAGGTTGTTTAGCAGTTCCTTGATTGGGGCATTGTTTACCTCTTGATTGTTGGTTTGATGTTAATCTTGGAGTTAATCTGTGCTCCTCTGGATGCTGGTTCAGAATGTGATAGCTGTAGAAGCAATAGATAGCCCTTGTTATGCCAGTGGGACTCTACTGCTCTCTGAACTGCACTGGTTGCTAGTTGGTTTCTGGGTGTAACTGGAGGTCTAGTAATCACCTTTAAAGTTGTTCATATTACAAGGCCTGATTACCTGAGAAATTATCTCCAATCCTTTCTCTGTCTGTTGAAATCAGGCAGAGTGGGTGTGCTACCTGCGATTTCTTTTTTTTCTCTTCTTGCTGTCTTTTAAATTGAAGACCATCTGGAGTTGCATAAATTAAATTAAAGTGGTTCCCGTGGCTGCTCAGTTGAAACTCTGAACCTTTGTAAATGAATAAATCAATGTGGCGCACACGGAAGGGATGGTATACTGTTGTGACCACCATTTTGGTTTTTTTTTTAATGCAGACCTCGCTGGCTGTATCTGTTCTCTTTACCTGGGTGGATGAATGAAAATCCTTTTTGGAGCTGGGCTTTTTAAAACAACCCTTTCTTAAATGTTCAGTCCCCTCACCCAAACAGAAAAGAATATGCATCTCAAACAACTTTACCTTTAATTCAGAACGTTCTGCTTTATCCTCTACCAAGATCTCTATATACCTCTGAACTTATCATGTCATGAATCAGAATCAGATTTTACTTTGCCAAGTGTGTAAGGACACACCAGGAATTTGTCTCCAATGTCCATGCTCAATACCTACCTACATACAATAAGCAAACTGTGATTACAATCAAAGATACATTCATAATCATTTGTATATATAAGCATAAGATGCATTCATAGTCATAAAGTACATTCATCTTGTCAAGTACTTATAAGGTTTAGAATGAGCAGAGCCCTTATTATTATAATTTTTTTAGAATCTTTATTTTGCAAATTTGTTTTAACGATCATGGCAAGGTAACTTTATACAGTCAAATATAAACTATCATTTTTAACATCTTGCTTTCTTTTTCTCTTTGCCTTGCCATCTTCTTCGCTTCCTTCTCTTGGTCTTCCTTTTTCTTCTTTCCTTCCTTCCTTCTTCTCCTCTTCTTCCTTTCTCTTTTCTTACTTTGTCATTTTTGTTTTGTCGCAAGTCAAATTTTTCCTTTTTAATTTTTAATTTTACATACATTTTGTCCAAATATCCTAATTTTCCTTGTTTTCTACATTCTCTTTATCCGTATCTTTTATTATTACATTTCAACTTTCTTATCACATATCTACATATCTACTACATTTCATCCATCTATTCATAATTTCTATTTATTCCAATCATTCAAATATAACTTGCTCTTGATTCCTAATTTCCCCCATATTATCGAAACCAATAGCTCCAATTCTTATAACTTTACATCTAATAATATTGTTAAGCGCAGACGTATCAAATGTCCATAATTGGTTGAGGAGTTCAAATATGAATAACCTCTTAATTCCTCTTTCTTTCCCTTCTTTTTCCTTCTATCCTTCTTTCCTTCTCTTTCCTTTTCATTTTCTTTCCTTCTCTTTCTCTCCTCATCTTTCTAACTTTCTAAATTCCTATCTCTTCTTTCCCACTTCCATCTACTCTTTCTTCTCCACATTCCAGTTCTCTTCTCGACTATCTGCTTTCTTTCTTTAGGCTTTCTTTCTTCCTCTCATCTTCACCTCTATTTTTACTTTTCCTTATCTTTCCTTCAGTTTCCTTTTTTTCCTACTCCTCTTTCTCCTCTTTCCTTTTTTCCCCTTAATTCTTTTACTCCCCCACCTTTTTCCATATTTGAGTCCGTCCCCACAAGCATACCAATTGTTTTCAATCATTTACATATCTCCTACAATTTATCCTTATGTTCTTGACTTTTCATTTTGCATTATCCATCATTTATAATTTCTCCCATGATATCAAAACCCTACACTTTAAATTCATATAATTTTGACTCTAGTATGGTGTCATTCAGTGCCAACATAGCAAATTTTTATAATTGGTTTCGGATCTCAAATATGTAACTTCCCTTACTTTTTGTTCATCTCCAAAACTTATCAGTGAAAAGTCATCAGTGTCTTTACTTTTGCGAAGGACAGGATACTAGAAACCTTGACCCTGATCCAAATAAAGTTTATCTATTTATTTAGGGAATTTATTCGCCACCCAACCATCTCATAGCAAACAACTCTGGGAGGCTTCCAACATTAAAACATTGAAATCCTAACACAAAAATATCTTTAAAAGAATAAAATATAGAAAAGGTAGGTATCGCCAGCCGATATCAGATAATCTTCATAGTGAATTCATAAAGCAGTTGCTTTCTTTTTTCCATGAGGTGCCAGAGAAATAGAGTTTTGTTTTGTTTTGTATTCTCTATGTGGATAACCGAGGAAACCCACAAATTTTGTTTTTTTTAATTTACTTGCTTTAAAATCACTTACTGTGATCACAATGGTCATTTGTCTTTGCAGATTTCCATGCCTTTCTCTGAGAGAGAAAACAGAGAGGAACAGTATTAGAGCGTGTAATATTGTCAACTTGTCATGTCTCTGATTTCTTAGAAAATTTTGAAATCTCAGTAAAAAAAAATTTGGGGGTGACAAATTT
This sequence comes from Pareas carinatus, assembly GCA_032468095.1. NCBI lineage: Eukaryota > Metazoa > Chordata > Lepidosauria > Squamata > Pareidae > Pareas > Pareas carinatus. The sequence continues at coordinate 327,585 of JANHFO010004730.1, read as the reverse complement.
TCACCCGTTTTCCGACACGTTTTGCTTGCTCAATTAGCACCTCTGAGTCGATTGCTGATGTTAGGTGTGAATTCATTAGCAAAATGTCAGGGAAGAACCACCCCCACTGTCTCAGTGGGAAATACGCGTGAAAAAAATATGCGTGAAAAGGTACAGGACAAAAAAGAAATCTCAGTCACTTCCTTTAGTCAAATGTGACTGGTTTTCTTCAATCCGTTTGTGTTTCAAATCATAAAAGACCCAAAGAGAGGCTGCTTATATTAGTTTTAGCAATTTCCTTTCATTTATTGAGTGGTTTTCTCTTGGTGGAATTAAAGATCAGGTTGATCCCTCTCAGAGTGGAAAAGAAGAAAAGCATGAAACAAGGGGTAAGGATTAGAAAAGAGATGGTAATGAGTGGGGAAGCAGAAGTGAAATGATTTTAGATACCCTTTAGATTATTATTTTTATCTGAATTTATAGCTCTGATGGTGCGGGAGAATAGCAGGCGCAGCTGCCGGGGTAGCGGAGTTAAATGCATCATCAGTTTAGAGTCATTGCATTCCCACAAGCACTCCAAGTTCATCCCCTCTTGCATTTCGTTGATCTTATCTGGTGCCAATTTAGTGTTGAACTTCAGTTGACCAGACTCTTCTGTAAAGGCTTCTATGCTGCAATCTAACCAATGGTCCTGGTTCTTTGTGCCTGGCGGATTCGGTCATTTGTAGTCTAGACCAGAGGTTTTAAAATTGCCAGGGGTTTTGCAGATAGATCTAGAAAAAAATAGGAAAAAAGTAATGTACATGATTTGTCGATTAGCAGTTAGTTGAATTTGTGGAAATGGGCTCCTCCATATAGCAACGACATGTTTTGAGGCCTGCAGCTTGAAAAAGTCTAGACCAGTGTTTGTGAACCTCAGCTGGGGAATTCTGGGAGTTGGAGCCCACACATCTTAAAGCTACTGAGGTTCAGAAACAGTGGTCTAGACCAGCGGCCCCCAACCTTTTGGGCATCAGGGACCAGTTCCATGGAGAAAGGTCTTCCCGCAGACAGGATGGGGTGTGCTTTTGCATGCTGCCTGCATCCTGTGAGTGGGGCTTGGCTTGTTTGCGTGGTCCAGTTGCTGGTATGCCACGGACCGGTGCTGGTCCATGGACTGGGGGTTGGGAACCCCTGGTATAGACCCTTGTTTCCTGTTCTGGTAATTGAAAGGGATTTTCTCTCTGAAGAAAAAAAACACCTGAATCTCCTTTGATCTTGACGTAGTTGCTGAGAATTTTCTGAATCCCTGAAAGATAGTCTCTGGGCATGGTCAGGAGTTCTCAGTTTTTTCCTTTAGGATGTTGCATTCCTTTCTCTGTTGGCTACTGTGAACTGAAAGGGCAACGAAAGCACATTAAACTCTGCAAAGCAAGTCTTAGCATTGTGGATAATGGTGTGTTTGTGTGTGTGTGGGAAAGACAATTTCCACTTCCTCAAAGTTTTATTTTTCATGTCGAAGGAAATTTTTTTTTTTTAAAAAAAATTCTTTTCAGTTTCTTTTGGTGATGATTTTGAGTCACCACCCCCTGTTTTACCACCTCTCTTGTCACACTTTTTAAGTGAATCACTGCCTTTGATAAGTTAGTCACACAGTTGTTCAGGGAATCTGGCTTCCCTCATTGACTTTGCTTGTCAGAAGGTTGAAAAGGGAATCACGTGACCCCAGGATACACAGCGGCCATCATAAATAGAAACCAGTGGCCAAGCGTCTGAATTTTGATCAGGCGACCAGGGGGATGCTACAAAGAACGTAAGTGTGAAATACGTCATAAGTCGCTTTTTCTGTGCTATAGATGATAGATGGATGGATGGATGGATGGATGGATGGATAGATAGATGATTTGATCATGGCCCCTCCCATGAATGGTGGGGGAACAATGCTGAAGAAATGCTTTGCATGACATTAGCTATGAGTCAGATATCCAAGAAGCAACAGATGGAAATTAATTAAGGAGCGAACCAATCTAGAACTAAGGAGAAATTTTCTGACAGTGAGAACAATTAATCAGTGGAACAACCTGCCTCCAGAAGTTGTGAATGCTCCAACACTGGAAGTTTTTAATTAAAGACAACTTTTTGTCTAAAATGGTATAGAGTTTGCTGCCTGAACAGAGTTTTGGCTTAGAAGACATCCAAGGTTCCTTACAGCTCATATTATCATGTTATTCTGTTGTTCCTCTTTGAAGAAGTTTCAGAAGAATTCCAGGTTCTCAAGAACATCATTGGAAACTCGCTGCATCAAGAAAATTATAATTCTCCAAGTGTTCAATAGCTAGGAACACGCTGTGAAAACCTGCACACAGGTTTTCCCTCAATTTTGTTTTCCCTGTGTTGTACTATTCTTTTTATTAAGACTGTTCATTATGGATATGCAGGTTTGGCAATCTCCTTGATATTTCATGAGCAGTTCATATCCCTAAGGCTTGACTTATTCTTCTGTTCGACTTTGCCAAGCTTTGGGAAGTCTTCACGTCTTCTTTATTCTCTCTATCTCTGCATGTCTTCTGTTCCCCTCCCTCCCATTTATCCCTCAAGAAATATAAATTGTGATCATTTAAATGCGCAGCGCTATATTTGGACGCACATCTTTTGTGTTGGTGTGTGCCGTTTGCCTGATGGTACCACAAAGGAAAAAGAAAAAGGAAAGAAAAATGAAAATAATTCATTTCCCACTGCTTGCGACAATTCCTAGGAAACCCACAGCAGTTTTATTTAACGTTCACAGTAGTAGCTGCGGGGTCTCTCTCTCTCCTCCCCTTAATGATTTTAAGTCGAAGAACAGCTGTTTCAACAGGAGTAAAAACTTGGAAAATAAACATTGTAAATTACAGAGATCTGCCAGCAGTTGTGCAGGTAGAAAGTTGAGAGTTTGAAAAATCCAATAGGGCAGCTTGTAGATTAATAATGAAAGACAGAGAGAGAGAATCAGAATCAGAATCTATTTGCCAAGAATCAGAATCTATTTGTCAAGAATCTATTCACACAAAGAAATTTGTCTCCGATGTACATGCTCTATACATACAATAAATAAACTGCGATTACAATCATAGGATACATTCATAGGAATAAAGTACATTCCGCTTGTCATGTGCATATAAGCTGCAACCGATAAACCACGATCTTAATCATGAATAAAATCACAATCATATTCATCATGTCATTATGTTATAAAGTACAATCATCATGTTACAAAACACATTTCATTCCATACAATACATTTTTGTGATACAGTACATTTTTGTGAAAGGTTAGAACAGTTGTAGGATATTAATAATCAATCTACAAGTCAAAACGGGTACTAAATGAACAACTATTTTTATATTGTAAGTTGTAAGCAACAAGTTAATTGTCATACATTTAAGAGAATAAGTAATAGGTAATAGGAAAGATGAGAAGGTAATAATGATATATTCCTACTAGATAATTCAACAGTGTTGTGTAAGTTAGTTATTTAGTAAGTTGATGACATGAGAGAAGAAACTATCCTTGTTTTGGTTTGCAATGCTCTGTAGCAGCCTCTGGAGGGAAGAAGTTGAAACAGATTATGTCCAGGGTGTGAGGGGTCTATAATTATTTTCACCATTCTCTTTTTGGTTCATTTGGTGTACAGATCTTCAAAAGAGAGGAGTTTAGAGAGTTTTGTAGCAAATGATGACAAAAGAAAAATGTGAAGGTGTCCTAGACTTGTAACATTCTGCGAACTATCATATTCTTTCATAGACTCTGAGAAGTCTATTGCACTGGATCTGGCTTACCTGGCTTACCACCTCACCTTCTTGCCCTGTCCAATGCTTGGTGACTCCCAAGGACAGTCCAAAGGAAAAAAAATCCTTTTGTTTATTTGAGACAGGGAGAGGACAGTTGTTTCCCCTCCTGACCAATATTCTGTATGCTGTTTCCTGTGAGCAGCAGCAGTAGCAGATGGCTTATCCTCCAGGTTTCTAATAAAAAGAGATCCTGTAGTTATTGCATCATGAAAAAGCTACAGAAATTGTCTTTACAGACAGTTACTACAGTCACTTGCAATATTTTTTTCTGAAAATCCCCTCCATATACTACTCAAGAGCTGCATGCCTCTGTTGCTCCTGTTGCTTCTGTGGACCATGATATTTAACCTTCTTTTGTGTCTGAAATATACTTCAGTGTGGATCGTGTCTTCTACCAAGAGAAACAGGCAAGAACATTGACAGCCTCACTTCTCTTACCCGAAACTGCCAATAATCTCACCATGCAATGTATCATTGAATGATAAGAATTGAATGACCTTAAAGTAAAGATTTAGTTATACCTACACAATGGTCTAATACAGAGATGAGGAACCCCTGACTGACTAATCTCAAGGTGACTAACCATGCTGACTGGAACCATTAGAAGTTACAACTCAACAATATTTGGACTGCAAATATTGAAAAGTAATCTGTTCTTAGATTGTTGATCTAAGAACTTCTTTCTCCTTTGTAGTCAGAACCCTGAACTTGTTAAAGTTGTGGCTCAGCAGACAATCCAGAAGACGGGCTGCTAAATAGTTCAAAAATAATATGTACAATGTTATTATTGTTATTTTTATTATAATAACTATTGTTATTATAATACTTACAATTTATTGGCTTCCCAATTTCAATGGACTCTGAAAAATATGTGATTAGACACAATTATTAAAGTAGGCCTCATATGAAAAGGCACCGATGTTTGTTTGTTTCCTCCTACAAAGTCATGTAATTTATATTTGTCAACTTTTCTCATATTCAAATTGACCAGCAATTGTTCTATCATATTCTTCTCCAAGATGCTTTACTAAAATTCAGCTTGGTTCCCTACTTCAATGAAACATGTAAAAACCATTGACAGTCAAACTCAACCTTTGCTCCCACCTGTATGGCTGACCCATCCTAATCTTCTAAACTTCTACTTGAAATTCTAGTATAAGAAACAAAACACAATTTGATCAATACAAGAGACTAGAAGCAGCTTCTATGCCTGGAATGCAGCAACTGAAAGATATAACTGCTTTAAAACTAATCTATTTCACAGAAAAAGGAGTAGGACTATATGTCAAAAATCTGAACACCTGCACAAAATCAACTAGATGACTTTGTGCAGAATATTTTGGTAAAAATAAATCAGCAAAGAAATAACTCAAAAAGATTGCTGTTTGCTCCCACTGGGGAGTCTGAGAATTAGGGTGCAGTATTTATTGAGTCATCTTTTCCCATCTTGAAGAATCCTTGACCTATGACTTGTAACTATATTGTGTGCCAGGACAACAGAAAGAAGAACCAAGAAACTGAGGAGTAGTACAATTAGGAAACTGCTTGCAAGTGATATTTAAAGGCTTTAAAGGAAGAGAATTGTGAATACTTGTCCAAAGAAAGCAGCTTTGACAGACCTGGACATACTTCCATTCTTTCAGAAATGGAGCTGTTTCTGAACACCATCCACTGTTGGATCACAACTAGTGGCAAGAAACCTGAGGTTTCTTTTTTGGGTGACTTCTTTGGAGAGTAATAACTTTAAAATCCACACTATTTTAGTGCCATGATAAAGTTATTTTGAGAAGTAGAACCAAGAAAATAAAAATGTCATGTTGGAAGATTTAATATGCCATTATTTTTGAATACAAAGCATCACTTTTCCTTCTTAAATTATAAACTGAGTCTTGTTTTTTAATTGTTGGGCTACCAGCTAAGCAGAAAATTAAGAGCCACTGTCTAATGTATCTCATACTTCACAAATTTTCCTGTATAAACACGTCTGTGTGCATATGAAAAAAATCTGCAATATATCATCCTATTAACCACCTGCAAACATTTCTGTGATGCAGACTCCATGTTATGCTATGTATTTGTTTTCATATTCTGTACAATATTTACAATATATTTTTAATCATAGCAAAGCTTGCTTTCATCCATCAAAGCCAAGTGTCTCCTTTCAGACCATTTGTTTGCTCTTTTCAATACCCATCGTTCATTTCAGTTCTTTTCCCAAGGTACACACAGTACATCTGTTGAATGTTCTCCAAGCCAGGGGAAATATATTATTTTAACAAATGGAACTGGGTTCAGTAAAGGCTACTTCTGAATTTGCAGGCAGACTAAAAAGAAAAGAAAATATGCTATTTCATAGCCATTTCTGCCCCAAGGGAGAAGAAGAAACTCATAATTTATCACATCCTCTCCCATCATATGTAACAGTAGCCTTTTTCCACCTTAAAGGTTAAAAATATAAGAGGAACTCAATCAGTTGGGAGGCAGTTTGGGCAAAACCACACTATCTAAACTTTATGAAAGTTCAAATTCAGAACATCTGGAGGTATTGATTGGATCTACAGTATATTGATTGGTTGAACTAAGTTATGATCCTATTGAATCCTAAATCAGCAAAAACCTCTTTGGGACCATTATTTCATCATGTCCTAAATTGCCTCAGTATCTTGTTATAATAGATTAATGTATATGAACTTCTAAATATTTAAACAAAAGTGTGCAAAATAAATCTAGAATTAAATTCAGATCATGATCCTAGATCAGATAAATCATGATATGAATCATGAAATCATGAGATGAATCATGAAATCATGAGATGAATCATGAGATGAATCATGAGATGAATCATGAAACCTGAGCCAAATACCTTGCGTGTCCAATCACATTTGGCTAATAATGAATTCTATGCTATGCTATGCTATGCTATGCTATGCTATGCTATGCTATGCTATGCTATGCTATGCTATGCTATGCTATAAGCAGAAATCCAAAAGATAAAATTGGCCAGAGGATAATGTAAACTCCTGGACTTAGATGTAAAGTAACATTAAAGAAAATAAAGAGCACTCCTTTAAGATAAGAAAAGTCTATAGGTATCAGTCGACATGACTGGTTGCCTAGCAACTGCTTGAAGTTGTGAACTAGCCAAAAAATGTTATTCATAACTTGGACTTGAAGTTCCAAGGATCCAATGTCAGACATCCTGCATGGTCATTGACTGAACTTTGGAATCTTGGCAACATGGTCGCATTTATGGTTGTTGGGCAAAATTGCATTCATAGTGAACCATTGGTTCCTTAACAACCACTGCAGTCAGTTAATAATAGTCACAAAAACTATAAAATTTTACAATCGTTATGATATACCAGGGGTCCCCAACCCTGGTCCATGTACTGGCACCGGGCTATGGCATGCCAGCAACCGGGCCGCACAAATAAGTCAAGCCCCATCTGGGATGCAGGCAGTCTGCAAAACCACACCCCCTCCGGTTCACGGAAAAACCTTTCTCCATGGAACTGGTCTCTGGTGCCCAAAAAGTTAAGGGCCACTGTGATATACGACTGTAATGGTCAGGCTCCATTACAGTCGTATGTCATGGACTAGCTGTATTTTGCTCTGACGTAGCTGAAAATAATCCAGATCACAAGTTGAATCTAAATCAGCAATATGATACAGCTTGCAAAAAAAATAAAAATTTTGGATGCATTAAGAGAAGTTTGGATCACCCACATGACTGTCAAGCACACTAAAGTTTCTCTTCTATCTGCTACTGTATGTCCTGCATTGAGTTTGGTTGTGAGCTAAATAAGCTGCTGGAGTGCTAAAAAAAAGGATAAACTTTTTCCTTAACCATTATGGTTGATATCTCTTGAAGGTATTCATTTCACTTTTATCATTGTGTTAGAATGAGCAGCAATGTTTTTTATGACTGAACCTGGTCTCAATAAAGATTATTGCTGCTGATTGTTTAAGAGGAAAATAAAAGCAATATGTATCTGATTTTCACGGTATCAAAGATAAAGCACAGCAACACAGCATTGTTATGTCTACAACTGGATGGTGATAGGTTTCAATATGCCTTGAGGAGTAAGTTAACATTTCTGAACAGAATCGTTTCCGGGCGTAATGTTTTACATTTCTTTAATGCTTCATTACAAAAATCAATGTAGCATGTACAAATAGGGGTTTGTTAAATAGGTAGTAACTGTACTTTCTTTCATTAGTTGTTGATTTGTATCTACAGGGAGCTTGAATTTAGATGAGAATTAGTAGAATCTTATGCTATTGCATTGGATTAGCTCTTTATATATTGACAATTGCCTGAATCTACAGCTATATTGCCTATTTAAGTGTAGGGGGGTCAACTTGGAATTGAGTGATTAAATTAAAATTTTGCCCAAAGGTTGTTAAATACTACTTTTTTTAAAAAAGCAGCAGATGGTACTCTTTTAGTTGATCAGAAAAACGTCTAGGACTGGATTGCTCTATGGCTATAATGGATGTTGAACCATCAGAACATCCCAGTTGAATTTAAAAAAAAATAAACAAGAGCAAAGTACTTATAGATTATCTCAGAATTCACTATGAAGTCAGCAGAATCAAGCTCAATTATGCAGTGATTTAGTATTCCATATGGAAAATGAAAGAATTAAATATTTTTAAGGCTGATTCATCAGTTTGTGCAGTATTTTTTTAGGTGCCTGGAAATAGAATGGGTGAGAGTGTAGCTAATGCCAAACACAAAAAAACCTCAGTGAAATAACTCAAAGAAAAGAAACACACACACACACACACACCAACCATAGACCTGTCTAGGTCTAGATTAATACTTCCCAGGACACTTGCTTCTTCCATCATCAACATATGGATAAGGGTGGTCTTATTGCAAAGCTGTCTGGCATATAATACCAACTATCAGATCCTCCAAGAATTTAGTGACCAAATATTGTACTAAGGTGTTCCTCTGAATGGCAACTATCAAATTTCCATCATATCTGACATTTACATTTTCATTTGTCTTCAAAACTTTTCCCTAGTCTAACATCCTTCTCCCAAGCCCTACCTTCACACTTCCTGACCAAAGGACCTATCCAAACAATTTCCATATCCTTCTTCCAAGCCATAATCAAGTGTTCTTGCATTCAGTCACTGAGGAGGGCTAGACTGAGGCGCATGCAGCAGTTAACCATTCAATCAAGTTCCAAATAAAGTGATAAATTGATATAATAAACAGTGAAGTGATTAAAATATTTCTATTGCTACAATTACATAGCCTTAATTCTTTCACACAGCTTTATTTTGTTTTAAATGTTCTTGTGAGCATGCTATGAGTTAAAGATGATTTTTTTTACAAAACTAAAAGATAATATTTTTCTGAAAGATTGACCCTCATATTTTTTAAGCATCTACTATATTTAAATGTTCAATTTCTTTCTGGTGCTTTAAGAAAGCAACCTATCATCTATACAGATTCTGATTTTCCTTTATAAGAAGTATTTTAAACTTATTATTTATTAACAAATTAAAAAGTATCGAGTATATGTAAGTAACATACACAAATTATTATAATTTATTCATTTATTTTTATTTTATTTGTTAAAACTTCTATACCGCCCTTCTCCCCGAAGGGACCCAGGGCGGTGTACAGCCATCTAAAAACAACA
>JANHFO010004730.1:149803-162791 GCA_032468095.1 Pareas carinatus | reverse complement strand
TGTCAATTGTAGCCTGTATGTAAGTATTGAGCATGTACACTGGAGACAAATTCCTTGTGTGTCCAGACACACTTGGCGAATCTGATTCTGATTCTGATTCTAACTGTTGTGTTGGGAGTCAGTGCTGAAAATGGGCCTGTTGCATGCTAACTTAAATGGATTTTCTTCAGAAGCTTCTTCAAAAGACTCATGTTTGAAAAGACAGCGCTGTGTCTGCAAGTTTACTAGGATTTGTTTCCCCCTCTTCCTGTGACAAGCTGTTTGATTTTACCTCACGGTATGTTGAGGATTTAATGAAAAGGAAGGAACAAGGCTAACTTCGGAAGACAATAGCATTTAAGGTTCTTCCCCTTTAGTCCTTAGGAGCTGACATGGTTTATAAAGCATTGAATCCTGAGATCCAACCATAATAATTTGCTTTGTTTATAGAGTATTATATTAATTTCCTCCATTTCCAGAATTTTGTCAGGTTGGGACAGAGGACCAGTAAAAAGGATTAGAAAGGCAGTCCTGTCCGGGGTCAAACTTACCAATTCATATTTGCAGAATCCAAAGTCTGATTATGGTCAGACAGTCAAACGTGAAGAATAGTTAGGATGATATACAGGTAGTCCTCAACTTGTGACCACCACTGAGGCCAAAATTTTCTGTTGCTAAGCGAGACACGTGTTAAGTGAATTTTGCCCCATTTTACGCCATAGTTCATGCCATAGTTGTTAAGCGAATCACTGCACTTGTTAAGTCAGCTGCACAGTTGTTAAGTAAGTCTGACTTCCCCATTGACTTCGTTTGTCAGACGGTCGCAAAAGCGGATCACATGACCCCAGGACATTGCAACTGTCATAAATATGGGTCAGTCGCCAGGTATCTGAATTTTGATCATGTGACCATGGGGAGGATACAACAGTCTTAAGTGTGAAAAATGGTCATAAGTCACATTTTTTCAGTGCCGTTATAACTTTGAATGGTCTGTTGTAAGTTGAGGATTAACTGTACTATCTGCATCTACAATATAGTCTGGGAACTATTAGAATGGGGCTGTCCTCACCCTCTTTCTCTCACACAAGATATCTGGTCTGAGTTGCCTCTTACTCCTCCGGAATGCAGCCCCTCCCTCCTGGGGAATCACTCCCTACGTTTCCATCACAGTTATTCTTTCCTCTGCTTTGCATCCACTTTGCACCCACAGATCTTGAGGACCAGGATCTCATCCTCTGTACCTTGTTTCCGGAGGAAGTCCATTCTGTTCTCATTTTTTTCCCGGTGGAAAGTTGCTTTACTTCCCAAATAATTTGCTGAAATGTTGTCCTGGCAGCATATAGTTCAAATTCAGCTGCTCCTCAAATCGTGGTTTTGAAGGCTCCTGTTGGTTTATAAAATGAGTTGAATTTATGTTGTCATATATTAGAGGTTTTTATATGCTTTAGGTCTCTGTGAAGTGTTTTGGCACGGCAACCAAGATATGTATCACCTCTGTCCATCAATCAATCAAACTAAAGAAGGCTGAAGAAAGCATATATCTTTTTTCAGCATTTCTTTCTAATTTCAGGATGAAGCCTTGCTGGATGGAAATCTACTAGGATTAATCCTATCCCTAACGCTGGGGTGCACATTTGGTTCTGAATCTCAGGTAGGTGGTTTAACTGTAGTTCCTTTCACGTCCCTCTCTTCATTGCATGTTACAGATTTATTCCATAGGTCCAAAATTTTACATTCAGTGACTGAAAATCAGTGTGTAATTTTCATGGTTCACTTCTCATGGAAACTCCCTTTCCCTTCCCTTCTCCCTCTTTCAGACTCCATCCATGAATACCCATCTCTAACCACACAATAATACTAAAAGAATGAAATGTTCAGTGTGATGTCAAAATGCAAACACTGTTTTTCATATTTGCATGTTATTCCTCCAAGAACATCTATTGCTTCATCCTTCAATGGCCAGGCGCCATTCCTGTGATGGCGCCTAACACAGTTTAAAAAATCTAGCCATATTAAAACCTTATAAAATAAAAATTCTCAGTTTAAAAGAGTAACGGAGACTTATACAAATGAATTGTGTTGAAAAGTCTGTGAAGAGCCTACTGTGTACCTATTGTAATGTTAATCAGACAAGTATTTTTCCGAGTAATGAAATGCAACTTGGTATTTGCAATCATCCTTGGTTGTTACATGCACACCTGATAGATGCGCAGGGAACTTTGTAAAAGTTGAGGACTTGTTCTGAATGCTCTTATAAATTGCTTCTTGTATCAAGGCTTGTTTGAGTAAAGTAGAAGCTGATACTCACAAAACACAGCTTTAGAAGGCACGTTAGTGAAGTGTTCCTTATCATGAGTCTTTCAAGACGTCCCGTGTCATTTCTGTATTTGATTGCTGGACATGTAGGGACATAGATTGCTTTTGACTGTTTCCACCCAGAGGTGTCTGCAGAATTCAATGATTTTGTCACAACGGCCAAGTGAGTGTTACAACATTGAGATGCAAGCTCTGCACTCTTTGTTTAATCATTTGCTCTCCTCCATATTTCTCCATATCCATGCACTAGATTTATTCTCTAAGAAGACCTAAAAAGGAGGCAGAGGTGTTCTTGATAATAACAATGAGCAGTTGATTTCTATAAGTTTATCAACCATGCCTCAAAGGTCACTTGATGATCAGTTATTGAAGGAAACTCATTGGATACCAAATGAGATTTTGGCCTACCCCATAATGTTTACTCATTCTTAAAAGGAGATCTTTTGAGCATTGACCAGCCAGATGTTATTGGTTAAGAAGATAATCAGTGCTAACCCAATAATGAAAGTAACAAGGCCGTCATAACTTTGTCTCCATTTAGCAAATCACTGATTCAGTGTAAGCAGAATGAGTGAACATCTGTGGACAGGTCTTCTTAAATATTCTTCTAAATATATTAGCATGATCTCGTATCACTCATCTATGTTTCTGGGACTCGTTTGTCAGATACTTCATTTCATTACATCACAATCTGTCTGGACAACCTTGTCATTGCAATTTCCACACCCAAGCAATTTCTTTGTTCCCTCTGACGATGAAATTTTATCTCTGTGGTCACCCGGCTTAGGTTAACAGGCTGGAACAAACCTCATTTAAAATCTTTTACATAATGAGAAGGAACAAGAGGAAGACAGGGAAAAGGGGCTGGTGGCTGATATGGGATCTCACAAATTCATATGAGCTCTTGGATAGGTTCGTGGCTCTTTAACAAGCGAGTGTGTCGACTTGCCAGATTTTGTGTTAAGATTGACAACTGAAAAAAAGTAGAGTGAGCAGTTGTCCCTACACTATGGCACCGATAATTGGTGCCACATGACCAGCTGCATTTAGTCCATCTACTGTTTTTTCCCCTTTCAAACAAATTGTGCTGTCGTTATTGGTCCAACCAATAACGCACAACTTAAGAAGAGAGGCAACAAATATTTAGCCCTGTGTCTTTAAATCGCATTTAAACGGAACCAGACTAATCAACAGTCCAGCTTGGTCAAAATTAGCTGAATTGGAAGCATCAAATAAAAAAGCACATTTCTCTCATTTTGTTGATTTTTTTTTGTTAAAAACGGCCTCCATTGGAATTTAATAAATTTAATAGGCCAGATGGACCGAATGGCTGTGCATAGAGTCAGAAGTTAGGCAGCCTTAAATTTGACAAATTGGGTTGTGTTGAATGAAAATAGATGGGAGATGTGTTGTAGTTGACCCTTCAAATCGGTCTTGACTCCTGGCGATTTCCTGCATGGGTCCATGCAGTTTTCTTGGCAACATTTTTGAGGTATACAAGCCTTTATACTTAGAACAGTCAAGCACAGTCCAAACTCAGAGTCAACAGTCCAGTTGTCAAAAATCACAGTCAAGCAGTCTTGGCAACATTTTTGGACGTGGTTTGGCATTGCCTTCATCATAGAACTGAGAGAGAAGGATTAGCTCAAAGTAAGTAACCTTTGAGCTTAAGGCAGAACTGCAAGTCACAAGCTCCTGGTTTCTTTAAGCACTGTACCAAACTGATTCTGAATTAGGAGATGTATGAGATTTAAAGTTCAGGGCAGTTGCTAGGAATTCCATGCGATTGTGTTTGTGCAATAAAATCCCATTAATTCACAAACAAAAGGACAACACAAATGATGGGTGAGCTCTAGCAGCTTCCTCAAGCATAATGGGACAAGCTGTTATGGCCAGCTCACCATGGTACAACTTGTTGTGGAATTACTCAGCATGAGATATCATCATCATCATCATCGCTGCTGTTATTACTACTACTACTAAGAATATTACTAATAAAGGCTAATAAAGAGATCTGTTAAGCTTCTCAGGCATGTAGGATGTGGATGTTCTTCATGTGTTGTAAATCAATCTTCATGTGTATAGGAGTCTCCTGCTTGAGCAGGAGGTTGGACTAGATGACCTACAAGGTCCCTTCCAATTCTGCTATTCTGTATTCTGTTCTGTAGTCTATTCTTTAATCCATGATGATTTATTCCCACATGTTAAGTTCTTCAGGTGACCCATTGGACTTCATTCACTCCTTCCTAGCAGCAGAAGTTCTAATTCTGACTATATTTTAAGAGTTCTAGTCTTGATTTTCCAACATGGTACAATTTATTCTCCTTGTTAATGTCAGTTTTGTAACTTTGCATGATTTGTATCAGCTATGCTGCTGAAAGCGATATATCAGCTGTTCTGAAAGCATATGACACTTTTCTCTTTCTTTGTTTAATCCCCAATCTCTATCACATGAACTCTTCATGGCTTTAAAGAACAAAATGGATCAGAAGAATAAAAACAAAAAAATGTGTCTCATCACATTCCAAAATATTGCAAAAGTCATAGGCCTGTTTTTATGTTTATGTCTATTTGCATTCATAAATGGACTACATTTTAGATTTTTGCTAAGGAAAATTTGCATACTTTGTTGTTGCTATCCAAAAAGTGAAGCCCTGGAAACATAATTATTAAAAAATGCGAAAAGTTCTCCACAAAATTCTTGACTGTTATTAAAAAAAGGATGTTTAGCAAGACCCTAACCCAAATAGAACTTCTTTTGGTGGTCCTTGCTCAAGATGTATTGATCCATTTTTTCATATGTATTTCCTCCTGAGGAAACTGAAGTAGTTTGAAGAATTTTTATTGAGAGATGGATTTGGATGAGAAAAAAAGGTAGAATAATATTAGCTAGAGCATGCAGTGTATACAATCCCTACGGATCAGATAAATATAGCAAGAGAAAAGACTTGATTAAGTGATGGCATGCTGGCAGGGAAATTCTGGGAGTTGAAGCCCACAAACCCTCAATTTGCTTAGGTCGATGTAGTGTAGTGTTGGTGTAGTGTGATGACTAGAGACATGCCACCTGCAAAAAAGTCCTCTTGGAAATGTTCTCCACCTGCAAATCCAGTGGTAGCTGTGAACCTAGGAGGACGTCATAATCACACTTATGGCTGTTCTCTGAAGTATCTCTTTCCCCTTTGAAAAATAATGCTGGGATTCAGACAAAAAGCCATTTTTATTTTGTCTGGATTGTACGTTAGCCTGTTTCATTCCCTCCAAAGCTCAGCAGCTTCCCAGAAACAGGACAAAGCCAGAACCAGGATGCTAATTTACTATCAAGCAACATTTAACTAACAGTTTGCCATCAGATTCATCCCTGGAGGTTTTTAAGAAGAGACTGGACATCCGCTTGTCTGGAATGGTATAGGGCAGTGGTGGGAAATCTATGTCATGCGTGCCACAATGGGCACACAGCCCCCTTTCTGTCGGCACGCAAGTCAAGTCGCCCCAGCATCGCCCCAGAGCTGAATATGCTCAGAAAAGAGTAGTGGCACCAAGCGATGATATCACAGGGCCATGGGCATGCTCAGAAAGGAGTAGTGGCACCGGGCAATGATGTCATGAGCCGCGACTCATTAGCCGCATCTCATCCAGGCACTCGCTCTCTGAAAAGTTCGCCATCACTGAGCAGGGGATTGGACTAGAGGACCTCCAAGGTCCCTTCCAGTTTTGTTCTGATTTATCTCCATATCATTAATACTTCACCCTGAACCAACAGGCGATCTCTCCCAGTACTTCCGTATAAATGTTAAGGTAAAAGTGGAAGAGGACATTTCATTTTACATTCTTATTTCAGGAGATATTCAGGCGATTGATTGAAAGGCTATTCTTTATGTGTTTCTGTGTTTCTCAAACTCGAGAAACTGCTTGAGCTTCCAAAGGATTTATTCATTTCGCTTACATCTCATTGTTGCTTGGTTGTATGTTTCCTCCCATTGAAAAGGTAAGATGGAAAGATTAATCGAAATAGCTGGTGAACAGTGATTTTCAGAAACATCGGGATAGATATTTTTTCTGAAATAAATTTGGAGGCTTTTTTTTTTAACAATGGACTTCCTTTCCCTCGATATACAATTGATTAGTACTTATGGAAAAAAACATTCTGATTTTTATGTGCTGTCAGTAATAGATTGTTCATTACACTTGAGGTTTGGGTTGAACTATGTGTGATTAAGAGCTAATGATGGCACCATTGAAATATGAGGAAACACAATAGTTGATGCAAATAGTGAGGTACCTTGGTACTCATCCTTAACTGGTTCTGGGAGGTGTGATAATACCAAAAAAGATGAGTACCAAACAAATTATTTCTCCCTGAGGAATAATCTAGTGAGTTACAAGGAAGCCGACACCAACAAGTTCTAGCTTGTGCATTGAGTACCAAACAAACAATGAGTTTGTTTGGAACACATTTTCATGTCAAAATGTGTTGAGTACCAAATCCAATGAGTTTCAAAGCAGTTGAGTACCAAGGCAACACTGTGTGATTCAAGTACTTGTATAAACATATTTTAAGGCAGGTTTCCCCAATCTGATTGGCTGTAGGTGTTTTAGACTTCCATTTACATAATTTCTGTCTCTGGATACCCAGAAGGCTGATTAGATTTTTAACTGGAAAAAAAATAAAACCAGCTGTTCAGAACAGAGCTGTTACTTGCAAAGGATTTGCAAATCTGTTTACTATAGACCTGGACAATGAAATAAAGGTTTTTCCCAAATAAAAGCAATGAAATTTTCACCAGATTCCATTTTAGGGCAGAAGTGTTATCTTTCAATACTATATTCTTTATATTTTTTCATTTTTCATGCAGCTGTTCTATCTACTAATGAGATACCTAAAAATTTAGACTTATACAATATTGTATCAACATTAAAATCTGCCCCAGCAGAGGGAAATATGTTTGCAAACAATATGGTGACAATTCCATGATTTTATTTCCCATATATTTTTTAAATAAGCATCAGCCTTCTAATTCTACTGCATTGATTGAATCGATAATGTTCAAGCTAAACGGATTGAATGTTAGGAAAAAGTTCAACTATTTTTTATTTTACAATTTGAGACACCCAGCGTAAAGATAGCCTGGTTATTGGAACAACGGATGTTTCGTTTATATGTTTTGAGCTGCCCAAAGTTGTGTTGTGCAGTTGGGTAGCATCGAAGACAAATAAGTAAACAATTCTGTATGATTGGAATATTTCTCTCCCACAGTAGATTCAATTATATCATCAAATGTTAAAATAGTCCCCTTCTCACTAGAGAAACGAGGCTTCATACCTGAATAAAAGGAAGACTCTGAAAATGTACTTAGATCCTTTTCTCCTGTTCTGGTCTTCTAATTTTTGTATGGGTTACCCCTTTGCAGATCTAGTGTGTGAATCAGACTTTTGCTTCATATCCTGGAATGGGTGACCGGGGTGCGTGGACCAATTTTCACGTTCTGCTCCATTTCTTAGAGCCAAGCAATAAAACCCATCATGATGCTTGTAAAAGTCTCAGTTGGGGTTTGAGACACAATTTCCCTGATTTCTGTAACATAATGTCACACAGTGCAAGGGGCCAAGTGGGCTTCATTCTTCATGCGAGCAGTTGTGATTGACCAGAGCCATGGAGTCCTAGAGAAAGCTCTTGAGACCTTTGAGGTTAACTACCTGCTCGATGCAGGAATTGATTAAAGCCTCTCTAAAGGTAAGGTTTTCCCCTGCACATGTGTGCTAGTCATAGCTGACTCTAGGGGCGGTGCTGCTCATCTCAGTTTTTAAGCTGAAGAGTCAGCGCTGTCCGAAGATGTCCCCGTGGTCATGTGGTCGGCATGACTAGATGTCTAAGCCCCACAGAACGCTGGTACCTTCCCACCGAAGTGGTCCCTATTTTTCTACTTGAATTTTGACATGCTTTCGAACTGCTAGGTTGCAGAAGCTTGAGCTAGTAACAGGAGCTCACCCCGTTAAGTGGCGCTAGGGATTTGAACTGCCGAACTTAACTGCTGTCTTAGCCGCTGAGCCACAGCGCCCCAGATCAGACAGCAATTCAGGGTTTGCTTGAAGAAATCCAACAAATTTCAGCAAAAGAGCCTACCACCCATCCCTGAATCTCAGTTCCACTTAGTCACATTCAGCTCCAGTCCAACATCTCTTACTAGTAGGAACTTTTTCATATATTGCAACAAAATTTCCCCTTATTCGGATCCTGCATTCTGGAAGGATAAAGATGTCGGCCATCTTCTGTGTGATTTGAAAAATGACATCATCTGTTCTCCTGGTCTTCTTTTCTGAGAGCTAACTCAATTTTATTTTATTGATTAAATTTATAGCATGCCCATCTCCTCACCAAGCAATTTTAGAGGGCTTACGACAAGATTTTTAAAACACACACACACACACACAATGTAAAACACGAACACAATCAAAGAATATGAACATTAAAATAAATAAGAATAGGAACCAATATACAATAGGATGGAAGTGGAATCTTCTCTTAATCCAGCAATCACCTCTAGACTGGGATGCCTCCATTGGGACCCCAAGCCACTCTATCAGAGCCAGGTTTTTCAGGTCTTTCTGGAAGACCAAGATGGTGGGGGGCATATCTCACCATCAAGAGGCATGATGTTCCAGAGGGCAGGAGCCATGCTAGAAAAGACTTTTCTCCTGGACCCCACCAGCTAGAATTCCTTGACCAACAGGGTCCTCAACATGGTTGAGGTAAACCAATCGCATTGAAGTGAGACAGTTCGTCAGCTACCCTGAACCAATGTCACAAAGGACTTTAAACCATGGTAATCTACACTTCTATGTAGGTTATCACCAATCCTTTTCTGTGAAACTTGTTTTATATAATGCTCATCCATGCTTTAGAACAGGGATGGACCACCTTGAGTGTCTGAAACCATATCTTCTCTGTGGTTGAGAGGGCATGAAGCAGCGATGGAACACAATCAGGTGAGATGTGGTTTTCCAGGCCTTATTTATTTATTTCCCTGCGCTTATATGCTGCTTCAGGTGTCCACTCACTCTAAGCACATTACAGTCCTGCCATGCTTAAATAGGATTAAAACAGCTAAGAAGTAGGATCAGGTTACTAACAGCCATTGCATCCACCAATTTTAATACAATATTACCTAAATATTCCTGTGCGGAGCATTCATAAAAATACCCACATTGTCAGCACACAGGTAGAATTTTTTCCGACTGACCACCCCTTCAAATAGCAGGTTGTGATTGCTTTCTTAAATCCCTCGAATTGTTGGGCAAGTCAAATCTCTGGGAGTTTCAAAGAAGTTTTGTTTCGTGCGCTTGGGAGAATGTGTTTTGTTTTTTTAAAAAAAATGGCAGTTATTTACAGTGGGTTTACTCAATGGTATTGTTTTCTGCAAAAACTCGCTGGGACATTAGGCTTTCATTTTGGGGTGTACTTTTGCTGTCAAATGTCGACAGTGCAGTACTAGGGGCTTTGAAGTCTACCACAAGCAGGACAAGGGACGTGTCAGCCTCATATCCCCTTTAGAGTTCTTCTGTTTGTTAAAAGTCATTTGAAAACTTGGCGGTTGTAGAATCCAATCTGAGTCAGTCATCAGGAACAAAGATTTATTCTTCCAAGCCAAAAAAACCCCACCACAGGTACCCTGTTTTCCCCAAAATAAGACCTAACCAGGAAATAAGCCCTAGCATGATTTTTCAGGATGTTCGCAATAGAAGCCTTACCCGCCAAATAAGGCCCAGTTAAAATAGTCAGACAGACGGAGACATTGAGTACCATATTTCCCCGAAAATGAGACCTACCTGGAAAATAAGTTCTAATGTGACTTTTAGAGTAAAAATTAATATAAGACCTGGTTTTATTTTGGGGAAAACACAGTATGTGCTCTGAGCTGTTCTATGCATTGTATTTGTAGGGTTCCTGATTGGGTGTAGCTTTTGGGTTGTCAATTAGGGTGTGATGGCCAGCTATTAAGACATTCTTTGTTTCTTCCTTGAACCACTGGGCCTTTGGCTTCTAAGTACCTGATAAGTTGGTGGTAAATCAGCACTTCTACAACATTATCCCAGAACATGTGTCTTTGCCTTCATTCACAACTGTTGGCTTGATCTGTGGGGCAGTCTGTCACCATCAAATGAAAAGATCTCGAAGTTGAGTTTCATGCATCATAGAATCCAGCAGAATCCAGGATGCAATTATGTCTGCATCTTAGTCTTCTCAGGACTGAGAATCAGCAACTCCATTTCTGATCACTTTGTGTGTGTGTGTGTGTGTGTGTGATGAAGGACTTGAAGGATGATTGTGCAAGAGCACTGGAGGGGGAAATGCCCTTATCCAGCAACCTTTTCATGCACATGTAGTATCTTGCTGTAGGATAGTACACCAGAACTGCTCCAGAAGGTACATAAAAAATATATGGCAGCGTACAAGAAATGTATGGAAAACCAGTCCAAAGGAATCTCTAATTCGATCAGCCAAGGGAATTATTTCATGAATGGTTTTCCTGATCTTTTTTTAAAAAATTAAAAACCAACTCCTTTGCCCTCGTGTTCAATATTTATTTTTATTTACTTATTAAATTTTTATCCCACCTTTATTACTTTTTGGGTAAGGTGGTGAATGTACTCAATACTCCTTCATCCTCCTTTTTTCCCCCATAACAATCATCCAGTGAGGTGAGTTGGGCTGAAAGAGAATGATTGGCCCAAAGACACCCATCTGGCTTTCATGCCTAAGGTGGGACTAGAACTAGAACTAGAACTAGGACTAGGACTAGGACTCTCCTGATGATTGACCCAAAGTCACCCCGCCAGCTTTCATGTCTAAAGTGTAGCCAGGTCCCATCATCTCCTGACGATTGGCCTGAACTCATGCAGCCTGCTTTCATACCTAAGAGGGGGACTATAATTCACACTCTCCTGGCTTCTAGCCTGGTGCTTTAACCACTGGAACAAACTGTCTCTAGTTTGTTAAAAACTCCTTCCTGCTTTGTCTAGTCTTATGTTTTTCTACATCCAGCTGTATGAAAAGAAGGGGTAAAGGGATGAACCGTAGAAATCTTGAATTTGTCCTTCTGAGGAAAGTCAACGTTGGCCAACACGATTGTGTCTTAAATTGATATTCCTTTTTTACCGATAGCTGCCCTTGTTAATATCTCTCAAGCAGCTCAAATGCTTACCCTGCCACAAAGAGGTTCAGAGGTAATTGGTTGGAAATAAAGCGATAAAAAGCTATTTTATAACATTGCTAACATGCACCAAAAGATCATAACCTCCATTTTATTGGTTTGCCCCTGAAAAACAACATGCCATTTCTGATATTCTATAGGGTTTTTTTTCAGGACAGTTTCTTCCCCCATGTCATCAATCTGCTTAACAACGAACTTCCACAACACTGTTAAATTAATTATCTAGTAGAAATATATCATTATTACACTTCTCATCTTTCTTCTTCCTTATTACCTATTATCTATCCTATTATTTGCATGATAATTAACTTGTTGCCTACATCTTAAAATATATAATAGTTGTGTCATTTAGCATCCTATTTTTTACTTGTAGATTGATTATTAATATTCTATGACTGTTCATATCTAGACTGTCCCAAACCTATATAAAAGAAACATAGTACGGCATGGTGGATGTGTTTTTGTGACATGATGAAATGTTTTGTGACATGATGATTCTACTTTATAACATGAGACACGAGGGATGTACTTTAGGATTATGAATGTATTTTATGATTAGGATCGCGGTTTGTCGATTGTACCAAATACGTACATGACATGATAAATGTACTTTTGAATTATGAATATATCTTATGATTGTAATCCCTGTTTGTCAATTATAGCCTGTATGTAGGTATAGAGCATCTACACTGGAGACAAATTCCTTGTGTGTCCAGACACACTTGGCCAATGAATTCTAATTCTAATTCTCTAATTCTTTCCTGTGCCTAGCTGTTAAGTAACTAAATTCATCGAGGCTCAAAGGCCCCTTTGTTGAAGACTAAGCGACATTTCAATCATTGTAGTGGTGGGAAAAATCTATCTGAGTTTGTTCTTCTTCTTTTTTTTCCACCCCTCCCTCCCTCTCCCTCTCCTTAAAGAGAGAATTGGCAAACCAAGAAGAATAGTCTTTGTCATGTGCGAATATGGTGCCCATAAATGGTGTGGAAGCCTCTCGCTCCCTCCCCACCAATTGTCCCATGACTTTGCCAGAAAGAGAAAAGCTATAAGGGGGAAAAAAGAGAGAGAGAGAGAAAGAGAGAGAGAGAGAAAAAGAAAAGAAAGGCGCACTTGATAGAGTTGTGAAGAATGTTTGAATGGCTATTGGGTGTCGGCCATTGTCTTGAAGTGACCTCAATTCGGTACAGTAGAAACCCTGGAAAGTGCCATCTGAAGTCACAATACTTCTATTCTCTGCCATTTAGCAAAAGAGATTAGTTAAAAGGGTGACGTTTCGTGCAGAGAGTTCCAAGTATTCCGTGAAACAAAAGGAGCTTGAAATGTTTTTGAAGTTATTTTTAATTGAGTTGAACTAATTTAATAAAGGTCCTAAGAAGGGGGGGGAAGGGGGGGGAAGAAAAAAAAATATAAAGGAATGTGATTGTTTTATGATTCCTCGCAGATGGAATGGACATTTATAGCATACTTCTTCTTTAGTCTTC
>JANHFO010004725.1:10673-22384 GCA_032468095.1 Pareas carinatus | reverse complement strand
GAAGACCCCCCCGACCCCTTCTGCTGCCACGACGTCCCAGGAGCACCCTGCTCACCGCCAGGTCTGGCCCACAGGTTGGATACAGGTAAGCCGTGGGCTGCCAGTTGACACCTATACTTTAAATGATGAGGTGTTGCAAGTCATGGCCGCCATCAGACTTTTTTTATGAGGCAAGGCACCTGATTTTTTTCTGAGTACATCAAGGAGAGACACTAAGGCATTAACCTAACATGCCATCCACCCCAGGTTCTAATCCTGTAAAGGGTATGCCCTGCTGATGAAAGCTAATAAGCTTGAAGTGGCCATCTGAGACTCCCTTTCTTTCTTTATCGGCTTGCAAAACATATTTGCTGTCTACATGACCACCATCTTCATATCCTGTAGCCCTTAGCATCATGGCTGCTGGAGCACTCAAATCTAGGTGGAAAACCCTCCAATGAAACCAATGGATCAACTAACCAATAGAATGCCCAGGATTGCCTAGCTGGAGTTATTTTTTATTTATTTTATTTTATTTTAGTCAAGCATATATGAGAAAAACAAGTATAAGTAGGAACATACCAAATAAACATGTAGGTATAAACGTGCATAATCATATGCATAATAAATGAGTATGAACAAATGGGGACAGTAGGCCAGGGACAGTAGGCACGCTGGTGCGCTTATGCACACCCCCTTGTAAACCTCTAAGGTATGGAGTGAGGTCCATGGTAGACAGTATAAGGTTAAAGTTTTGGGTATTTGAGAATGTAACAACAGCGTCAGGTTCCAGGTATCGACCACTCTGTTGCTAAAGTCATATTTTCTGGAATCGAGTCTGGAGCAGTTCACTTTGAATTTGTATCTGTTGTTAGCCCATGTATTATTGTGGTTGAGACTGAAGTAGTCATTGATCGGTAAAACATTGCAACAGACAGTTTTGTGTACTAAGCTTAGGTCAGACGTTAGGCAGTGTAGCTCCAGGCTTTCTAGGTCCAGCATTTCAAGCCTGGTGGCATAAGGTATTCTATTGCGGACTGGGAAATGGAGTGCTCTTCTCGTAAAATACCTCTGGACTCATTCAATTGTATTAATGTCCGTTATACAATGTGGATTCCAGGCAGATAAGCTTCAGTAATACATGCCAACTATGGTAATTCGTTCCAGCATTAGTCCACTGTTCAGAGCAGGATAACAAGAGGAAGAACTGAAGTCTTTCCTGTAACAAGTCACCATGATTTAGAGAAGATGAGTTTTTGGAAGAGAGAGAGAGAAAACAATGGAGAAGAGATTCTGGGATGGGAAGTCTACTTTATTCTTCAGCAGGGACATAACTGAATCATACATGGGTAGTCCTTGACATGCGACCATTCATTTAGTGACGATTCAACGTTACGATGGCACTGAAAAATGTGACCCAAGACCATTTTTCACATTTGCATCTACAACAGCATTCCCAAGCCGCTTGACAACTGACTCGTATTTATGACGGTTGAGCAGTGTCCCAGGGTCACGTGGTCCCCTTTTGCGATCTTCTGACAAGCAAAATCAATGGGGAAGCCGGATTCACTTAACAACCATGTAACTCACTTAACAACTACAGTGATTCACATAATAACTGTCACAAGGAATTTCATAAAATAGGGCAAAACGGACTTAGCAACCGACTTGCTTAGCAATGGAAATTTCAGACTGAATTGTGGTCATAAGTCGAGGACAACATATATGCGTTATGAGCGCTTGATTCTCTTGATGCCAATGGATACATCTGACACTTGGACTCCTTTAAAAGCAGTTAATTTTGATTTGTTTGAAAGGCATCTCTGCAGATAGAAAACTCTATGCTATAATATCTCATTTAGAGATTTAGCTTCTAGATTTTCACTTTTCTTTCCTCCCAGGAAATAAAGACCAAGGTTCAAAAGTATGAAATATTTCATTCTTCAGGATGACTAAAAAGTCATGTTCAATTTGCCCTCTTCATCTTTAGCTTCACTGAGGGAAAATGTGATTAAATGGTTCTACAAATATCCTGATAGTGTACTTTGTTCCTCTTATCATCTGAAAGGATTTGACAATTATTATAAAGTAAAACTGATCTAAAGTTTCTCTTTGTAAGAGAACACAAATAATTTTAGATGCATTTGAGATTATTTTGGAAACTGCTGTCTGAAATCTACTACAGAAAGCTATTTGTCTTCCTCCAGTTTTCTCTACCCCAGCCTAAACCTGCCAGGGAAGTAATGAACTTTTTTATCTATTGAATTCCAGGGCTGGAATTGGCATAATCACTGCTGAAGTTCGGTTAGTAACTAAACGTTTCTGATGTTCGAGAAAGATATGGCGGCACCACTTTTTTGTTATAATAATGACATTATTGATCGACTTTGTCTGGATAGGAATGGATTCAAAGGGTTTAAGGGTGTGATCTTTCATCACATCTTCCCCATCAGAAATGGCTATCAAGAAAAGTCATTTTAGGAAAGCATGTGTAAAAGTGACCTAATAAATTTCCTCGTTTCGGTTATCTTTTTTTTTCTTTTCCTGACTCCCACAGACCCTTTCAGATGTTTTTGATTGAGGGCAGCTTCCAATTTCATTTCATTCAAATTCAATTTAGGTATCTACCTAGGAAAAATGAGGAGTAACTTAAATAAATGGATTCCATTCGCCTAAGATACTTCATATTAAGCGTGTGTCTCTCTGTGTGTGTGTAAATACACGGACACATACATATATCTAGGAAATTATTCAGATCCTATTACTGTGAAGAATGGTCTCTTTCCACATTAACTTTTAATTTTGCTTTAGGCTGATTTCTTTATGGCGACCATAATCGGGTCATATTTGTGAGAATTTCATTTGCATTTCTGTGAATTCATGTGGAAATGTGTTAGAAGATGTTCTTTTCGGCATACAATAAGATGACTACAAAAACAACAACAACCCCATACTACCAGTCTCTTAAGAGGATTTGTAATACTTCTCAAACTAATTGCAATCATACAATACATACTGTAGGATTATCATAAATTATCTACCATTTGGAAAAAACTTATAATCATCTTTCAGTCCACAACTTCGAGGTTTGGAAAATTAACTAGATTCTACTGTTTCAGCCCAATAAGAGCAATGTCTGTACATTTGTTCAGGTGACCACAAACTTAGTCAACATCCATTTTTCTTTCACCTACACTCATTGTTGTGTCCCCGTGCGGGCAGCTTGGGAAAATTCCAGGCACAGATTGGTGAAGCAACCCGACCGCTGGTCGGCCAATGCAAGGACAGCGCGTGCCCAGCCAGGGCCGCGATTTGGGGGGCGGGGCAAAGCCTGGCGTGAGAAAGTTGAATGTTTTTAAGCAGACACCAGTGGCTTCCCACCATATTCGATCTGCAGGTAATGTTTGAATAAAGAGTTGAGTTGAGCTCTGTTCTGAACTCTTATTACCCCACCCCTATGCCAATACACAACACTCATCACAACCCCATCTGTTTTTTCCCCTTTCTCTTTGGAGGAAGCTTCATAATGCACGGGTTCCCACTCCTGGGTCACAGTTCAGTACCGGTCCATGGCCTGTTAGGAACTCATTAATGAAGCTTCATGTGCACGTACACAGGATCTAGGTAGCACGTGAAACAATCCCCCCACTCTGGTCTGTGGAAAAATTGTTTTCTATGGCAGAAGTGTTCAAACTTTTTCAGGTTGCGAACCTCAAAACATGTCGTTGCTACATGGCGGACCCCTTTCTCAACTAAATTCAACTAACTACTAATGGACAATTCATATATATTACTTTGTCCGATTTTTTATTGACCTGTCTGAGGACCCCCCCTGACAACTTGCCACGGACCCCCAAGGGGTCCATGGACCACAGTTCGAAAACCTCTGTTCTATGGAACCGGTCCCTTGTGCTCAAAAGGTTTGGGCACTGCTATTTTATAATGGATCTATCATTATGGGCTGGTTGTTGGTTTCCGACAAGTCAATAAAATCCATTAATCTAGCCCAGCCTGCAGGAATTTACAGCTTTATGATGAACATTTTTAAACTATAGGAAACACAGAATCACTTCTTTATGACATGCAGATTTCAACCTTTATGGATCAACAGCAACAAAAATGTATTTGTGCTTAGAATTTTTTCTTCTTCTGACAAATAGCTGTCATGTCTTCCAAAATTGTTCAGAGCCGGGTAGCAGGGATTTCATTATGCTAATAATTACATTGCCTCCAAGCTTTCTGAAGCTGTGTCACCTCACAGAGCCCAGAAGCAAATTTTCTAGAAATGTAATTAAAGCTGTTAACTGCAGTAAGACAAGAGAAGACGAAGAAGAGAAATCATAGACAATCAAATCACGCTCCTCTTTGTTGATAGGCAAAGGGCTTCACAAACAGCTTGCACTGGATTTTTTATTTCTGCAGGAAATTAGGAGGCGTAAAGCAAAGTGAACTGTATTCTTAAAACTGCAAATAAAAAGACTGCTGTTTCTCATAATTAGGGCCACGTAAATAGGTAACATAAAGAGGAAGGAATTGTTAGACTTCATCTGTCTGCAAAGCAGAAAAGCGGAATTCTTAAAGAATATTTTTCTCAGATCTTAAATAAACCCTTCAGATACAGTACAATGTTGGTGTGCCCCATCATTTTCCTTATAGGGCCACCTTGAAACTTGCTGAGACATTTAAGGTGAATGCATACAGGAAAAGAGCAGGCAGAGTCTAAGGTGGAGTCAAGCAAATCATCAGTCTAGAATTCTTATGTTCCCACAATGGTCTAAGTCCATTCCCTCTTGAATTCCATTGACTCTTATCCAGTGCCAATTTAGTACTAACTTTTAGTTGTACAGATTCTTGTGTACAAGCAGGAACAATAAATAATCTTAACTAGAATTCTATGTATGGCTTCGATTCTTTACATCTGACATTGATTTCCCATTCAAGAATATCCTGCAGTAGAAAAACCATCATCCCCTGCCCCCCTCTCTCCCCCCTCTATTTTCCTATTTCTCTCTCTAGATCCATACAGTAAATGCTAGGAATACAGCTGATAGAGCACATTTGGATAAAGTCTTGGACTAAGCTTATATCTTCTTGTGAAGAGAATCCATCCTCTTGCATTAGAAATTACATAATAAATTGGAAAGCGATGACACTTCTATAAAAATGTATTGTTTTAGGGAGATTTCCTGCAGAAATGTGCACACTTACATGGAATGGTTTCCAAAGTAAGAAAAATGTACCGAAAATGCAGAAAATGTTTGTGCAGACTTTTCTTTTAAAAAGAGCACTACTATCTAATGCAAACACAGGTAAAATAAATTTAAGATGGCACTGATTGGTTATGTGTCCCTACTGCCTTTGATTAGTTTAGAGATTTAGCTCTGCTATCAATTATTTATTTAAAGTTGTTTACAGTATAGAATACCATATTATGCCATCCTTGCATATGCATATTTGAACACAAATTTGACTTAAATCTTTGGGATAAATCACTAATGTATAAAGGATTTAACAGTATATATCTGTCAATGAGAACCAGGCATGCTACTGTTGTAGTTTACTTGTAATAACAAATCAAATTGTACAAACTGGCTGTCGGTACATATACTGCATGTGCCTTTATTTATTTTCCTTTTGGGAAAAGGTAAATTCCATCCTTCAAAACTGAATTATTCCGAGACAGCTAACGATACTGTAAAATGATAATGTAAAATTGCAGAAATCAATAAATACAAAGAAGCAGCCCAACTAGTTAAGATGATTTCATGCAGTACAATATAGTGGATTAATAGATTAATGTACTAAAAGGCTTCAGAAGAATAAAAGAAAGAAAATCTTTGTGCAGCACAAGAAAGACAATAAATATATTTTCAAGGAGGGTAATGAGATTGTAGAACTGTGACACTAGATGAAATGATAGTCCAGTTACTGTATGTAGAAGACAATTGTTCTCATGGTAAGAACAGTCTCATACCTGTTTTATTTTTCAATAGCTGAAGAGAACTTAAGGGAAAAGAAAAGAGAAAATAGCCTTAGGCATTAGTGTTCAGTAAACTGATATTTGGTAGTAGGAAGATGTGTGGTTTATTGAAAATCTTTCCACACAGAAAAAGAATGCAACTAGAAGTTTGGGAGATGAAACAGAAAACAATTTATTATGAAGCACTTTTTAAACTCCATTTGATTGGTTTTTTTAAAAAGTGACATAAGATGTGAGCTTCCTATTAATTTCTACTTCTCCATTTAAAAGCTGGTCTGAATTTCTATTTCTGCATTTAATAGTTGAACAATGGCTGATTTGCTATACACTAAATGAGTCTTTGAAACTAATAGCTGAACATTAAGATGGGACTTTTTTTGAACCTCTTCTTTGTCCATATAGTTTATGATTTATTTGTTCCCATCCTGAAAGGGACGGATAAAAGCAAAACCTTAATGGAGATTAATTATTCCTCACACTGGAATACCATTAAACATTCACCCTTTCACCAAAGCCTCCACAAATAGACATCAAAAGCTCCGGCACTTAGAATTATAGGATCAAAATGCTCACTACAGAATATAGAATAACAGAGTATAAAGGGACCTTGGAGATCTTGTAGTCCAACCCCCTGCTCAAGCAGGAAACCTTATACCATTCCAGGCAAATGACCGTCCAGTCTCTTTCTGAACACCTCCAGTGTTAGAGTACCTACGACGTCTGAAGACAAGCCATTCCACTGATTAACGGTTTTCACCGTCATGAAATTTCTTCTTAGTTCTAGGTTGGAACTCTTCTTGGAATCTTTCCAACCAATACTTCTTTGTCTTGCCCTCAGGTGCTGTGAAGAATAGGTTGTCCTCCTATTCTTTGTGGTCACCTTTCAAATACTGGAAGGTTACTGACATGAAACACCCTTAGCGTTTCTCTTTGTTGGGCTAGACATTCGCAGTTCTTGCAACCTTTGTATCATATGTTTCAACCTCCAGACCCTAATCACCTCTGTTGCTCGTTTCTGTATCTTTCTAGAGTTTGAACATATTTATTTATTTTGTTATGTTGACCAGAATCAGATGCATTATTCCAAATGCGGTTTTTAGCAAAGCAATATATAGCAGTAATAATACTTCATGTGATCTTGATATTATTCCTCTGTTGATTCAGCCTAGGACTGCATTGGCTTTTTTTTTGGACAACTACAGCCCACGGCTGGCTCATACTTAAGTGGTTCTCCACTAGGACTGGTAGCGACCATGGCACAGGCATCCAATATTGATAGTGACAACATGGGTGTCACAAAAATTACAGTGCAGTTGTGTAATTGCTTTGCCCTTTTATAATCACATCACAGTAGCAAACACAATTACATAAAGGGTTGAGTGCTCACTAATGCCTATAGTCATTAGGCCAACAAGTTCAAATCCCACCTAAATGCAAGAATCTGCGACAGATGTATTTATATAACTTTTTTTAAAAAAAATTAATACCTTCAATTAAACCCTTCACTTTTCTAGGTTAACATTCTCAATTCCTTCAATCTCCCTTTATTGTGACTTAACTTCTCATGTTCATTATTGTCAAATGCATTCTGGGAATGTTATTTTAAAATAAGAGTCTACTAAAAAAAGAATTGTTCTATTCCATCACAATCTGTCTTCTTTTCATTTGAGACTATTATTTCATTTTCCTGTTTGGCATATCGATGCTGAGTTATCAACTTTGAGTTCTCTGAAGTTGGTCTGCTGTAGTCCTGCTGTGATGTAGAAGTACCATTTCTGATGTTTTGCTACTACTTGGAAGAGCCCATAATACCTACACATTTATTTGCAAGCATCTTACCTGTGTTCCATAATCTGAAAATTCAGCTAAAATTTCACAAAACCCATGAAGTTGATTACAGTCTAGCCAAGCTGTGATATTGAGTAGTATGCTATATCATTATGCATAGATATGAATTTAGCAGGGAAATGTAATTTGGACCCTGCATGGATGTGCATATGATTTCTGTAAGCAACTTCTTAAAGAAGTTATATCTAAGTTCTCACATCAGCAGTTGCAGGATTTCAGACAATTTGAGTTTAATTTTCCTCTGAAATGAGACAGTTGTGTGCCTGCCACTATCAACCACAGATGAGTTAAGATTCATATTCCAAGTTTGCCCCTTTAAATAGCAAATTACTAAGGGCAATGCTTCAGATCTGAAAGCACATCTTGATTCCTCCTTGTAACTGAGGTGGGTTTATCCCAGATGGAGACTTTTCCCCATGGCTGTTGATTTTCAACCTTTGATTAAACTTAACTTTCCTCCAGCGGACCTAGTTTCTTTAATAGTCTTTGCTAAGTTGAATTTAGTTGGGAAGAGTACTCCATTAGATAAACTGATGAGTTATAGGCGTTCTCCAGACTTTTTTTTTTTTGCTATCTGTGAACTATAATCAAACAAGAGTGCTTCTTAAGCAGGAAGTTCTGGATGCTGAATGATAAAGTGAGATAAATCTAGTCCCAAATAATGTTAAGTTCTGGAGATCTGAGTCTGCAGCCAGTAAAACTAATAAACCTGGACCTGCCTAGTCGTTTTAGAAATTTCTCTCAGCTCTTCAGCTACAAGGTCAATTGATTATCCCGGAAAAAAACATTTAGTTTTAGTTTATACATTATTGTCATTGCACCTTGTACAATGAAATTAAATACCATCTTCGGTGTACATAGAAAACTATATATATAAAAAACATACATCCTTCACATTCTTTACAAATAAATTGATAACCCCCAATATTGCATTAATATTGCACTATGCAGTGGAATTCAATATGGTTACTGCTCTGGGATTAAAAGCTGTTTTTCAGCCTGTGTATCCTTGTTTTTATTATTCTGTATCATCTGCCAGAGGGCAATAGTTCAAAAAAAGGGGTGCCCAGGATGAGATGGATCTTTAAGGATGTCTTGAACCTTCTTAAGGCAGCGGGAGCCATAAAGCATGAGACAGAAAACAATCAAGCATATTCTACAAATTTTGTAGGGATGTATGCAATGCACTTGTTATGGCCCTTTCAGTAAACTTTTTAGGCTACCTAGATGAATTCCTTCTCTCCTGATTAGTTACAGAATTTGTTAGTACATGTTGCACAGCAAAAATTTGCCCAATGGACTACAGCAGTATTTCTCAAGTTCATCATCTTTAAAATGTGTGAACTTCATCTCCCACAATTCCCCTGCTGCGCATCTTAAAGTTGCTGAGGTTCAGAAACATTAGTCTATAGACTGTGTCAATAGATAATGAGAAGATCCTAAATACCAGCAGGCAGTCTGTCTCTCCAGTTGTCCTACGCGAAGTACCAGTGCTTTTATTTGGCTGTCTCATTTATTATTTATTATATTGTTTGCACTTTTTCCCCCTTTGTCAGCTTTTTCAGTTGCAAACTTTTGATCCTAATAATAATTTTTTAAAAAATCGTTATTTTGATTCCCAGTTCTTTCAAATTCTAGAGAACCGGTCTTTGTATGCTCTTCTTTCAGATGGGTGCTGGCAAAACCTCCCTAAGTCCTCTCTTCTTAAAGCTAACCGATGCTAGTGACTTCAACCTTTCCTCATAGGATTCAGATTGAAGTCCCCATCCATCTTCACAGAATTTGTTCTGAACCTTTTTTTGGCACTTCTGAATGCTTCTTCAAGGAAGCTTCGCAAGTCATTATTGAAAATATAATGGTTCCCGAGACTGAACCTTGTGGCACCGATTTGATGCCTTTTTTCCCCAATATACTCAGGATCAAGCACTTTTAATAAAGTTTTCAAGGCAGTGGTAGGCCCATCTTGCAGCCTCAGCCTACATTTAATTAGGTTGCTCATCAGAATGCCCTGGGGTACTTCGGCAAACACTATTCTGAAGTCAAGATACATGATGTGCTATAATATCCCTTGTCAGTCTTCTCCTAATAAGACTAAATACTCCCAGTTCCTTCAATCGCTCTTCACAAGTTTAATTTGTAGTCTCCTGATAATCCTCATTACCTTACTCTGAACATATTCCAATTTGCCTAAATCCTTGTTACAGCCTTCTGTGCAGAATGGAATAGTATTTATATCAGATTGATTGCTCCATATCTCTTGGGCTCTCCTCCCCAGCTCCCTGCCTCCGGAAGATGGGAGCAGTATTTATTCTTTCGCCCAAGATTTCTCAGTAAAACTTGAAGTCATCATAGATGCTATTGGGATTAATATGGCTAGTCATAATAGCTGAAGGAATACTATCCTAACTTTAAATCTGAACCCCCTTTTTACGACCCGTAATTTGAGAGTTGGGTGACTGAATGGAGCTGAGCGTTTACTGGTCGGATGCCCTTCCCAACACCACATGGAGTTCACAGCAGATATTTTTTTCTTTGTGGAGAGAAATATTTGCTGCTACCTTAAACTCTCAATCTTTCAAATGGGAGGTGAACGTCTTCACCATTAGGCCACCACACAACTCAACTTTATAACTGAACTATTCCTGTTTGTTTTCCCCCCGATGCAGTGCAAGTTCCTGGACCAGTAGAAAACCTTCAAGCTGTCTCTGTCTCACCTACCTCAATTCTTATCACATGGGAAGCACCTGCCTATGCAAACGGCCCAGTGCAAGGATACAGGTTGTACTATACAGAAGGACCAACTGGGAAAGAACAGGTGATGAAACATATGAATTTATAGCAGTTGAAGTGGACAAAAATGGAAGGAATAAATTCTAGAAAGGTTGCATGACTTATCAACATCTTCACCCCTTCAAGGTGGGGAATCTGATCCTTTGATGTAACCTATGCATTATCAAATTGTGGGCACTCAGTGACATCACAGAAATTTGACAGAAAAGAGTGCCACAACATTAGACAGTGATTCTCGCTCTTTCTGCGCTTCAATACTCAAGCTGGAAGAAGCTGATTCCTTAGCAGGAAGAAGCTGATTCCGTAGCAGACGGAGATTCTCTGGCTTTATTGAGCAATTTTTCCCAGTTGAATATAAATCTCATTCTACATTTTGTTCAGAATGAAATGGTATTTGGGCCATCATACATTATAGGAAATTAATTTAGCAACATAAAAAAAAAATTTCCCTTGCTTTGGACACGTTCCTACCACTGCTGTTTCTCAAGCTGCAGTCTTTAGAATTTGAGTGTATGAGAGGCTCCTGATCTCTGACATATAAAATTTTTTATATGTGCAATAGCATTTTATGTGTTTTTGTGTAGAGTTAATGGATTCGATTTTGAATCCCCTTTTCCTACTTACAGACTTGACAGGCATTTTTCCCCTTAGACAATTATATTTGGGTATGTACTATTGTTTCAAATTTGCATAATGTATATTTATGCACTTCTCTTCAACTGAAAACCAAACTGCATTTTCAAAAAGTGTGGCGTTTGACATATGCATGCATCACAGGTTTTCTCTTGTGTTCAATAGGCCTAAGACAGGTGTTGGATTTTAAGTAAATACAATTTTAATATATTTTAATTAAATCTCAGCCATTTCTTGCAGGGGTATCACATGATTCAGATTCTATATATTGCAAGCTGAGAAAGATTAGTTATGGGAATATATCTTAGAAAATGAATCTAAATGATGAGGGACCAAATTTCTTGAAATCTAGGAATGAATAACTCCATAATGTTTCCATAGTCAAATATTACATAGTGAAATGATATATAATTATCTATCTATCTATCTATCTATCTATCTATCTATCTATCTATCTATCTATCTATCTATCTATCTATCT
>JANHFO010004725.1:0-10573 GCA_032468095.1 Pareas carinatus | reverse complement strand
TGGTGACGGCTGCCAGATGGTCAGTTAAAGACAGCCGATCATCCAGGAGGACGCCTAAATTGCGCACCCTTTCCATTTTGCTCTTGGCAGCCTGGTTTTTGTTTCTATTGGATCCCTAAAATTGAAGTCAAAGATGTATTTTGTCTGGCTATGTGCATGTGCTTTATATACATATATTTTTTAATGTAGATAAATGGGCATTGCTACTCTTGTTTCGTTGATCATCCACTGCCCTATCTCATTAGATGGACCAGCCATCATGTCGCTATTCTGTAGAAAGAAAGT
This sequence comes from Pareas carinatus, assembly GCA_032468095.1. Taxonomy (NCBI): domain Eukaryota; kingdom Metazoa; phylum Chordata; class Lepidosauria; order Squamata; family Pareidae; genus Pareas; species Pareas carinatus. The sequence continues at coordinate 10,288 of JANHFO010004725.1, read as the reverse complement.
TTGTACAAGAAAGGCAGCTGGGGAACCATTTCTGTCTGTTTTTGCATTGCATAACTCAAGGCGCCCTGGGTATTGGAGAGCTGTGTCTAATTAAGGAAACTACTCTGCTTTGTTAGAATTTGGGCAGATGTGGTTAGTTATTAATTGTGGGTAAACAAGACTTTGCGAGGTATTTGCTGACTCTAAGAAAGAGAAGACGGCTGCTTCCGATGCTTTTAATGAGGCATTGCTCTTGTGGCACACTTGATGGTGCAATCTGGATTTTATAAGCTAACGCCAGCTTTCTGGCATAGATATTAAAGGTTCCTTGTCCCCATAAAGCAGCTCATTTGTGTGCCGGAAGCCATGATCATCAGAGGCAAGAGATTGAAAGAGGGAGGGAAGGAATTGCTTATCCTTAAAACATATCTTGACACTGATGAATTGCCTTCTGTGTTCTGGGACCATTGAAGTTAAACCCATCATGGAGCAAATGAGGGCCACATTTCACAGTTGAGATGGCACAGTAGGTGGACTGTCCCTCAGTCTCAGAAACACGGAAGTAAATGGATCTCTGGAGGATGGGGTGGACGACAAATCCATTTAGAACTTGCCTATAGTTACGGACAGTGAGGTACTTGTCTTAGGCTGATGTTTTGGAGTACCAGCAAAGGGTGGCAAATACTATGACTTGAAGGCATCATTTAGTGCTGTGCTTACAGGTGGATTTAGCTGCCCAAAGGCAAAAAAAAATGTAATCTAGAATAGTAAAGAGGAAATTGAGTGATTAAATGTTTGGCAAATGACTCGACTCAACCATTTTGTGAAAGCTCTCCAATGGGCTATCAAAATTCCAAATGTGTCTGCAGATTCCCCAATACTGCAATCTACAGTAATTACTTTGGCTGCATTTCCCCCCCTCCAGATTTTCTCACCCTGTTCCCTGAAGTTTCTTTAAACCAAAGATGATGGGATCAAACTTAATATGGTTTCTGTGCAAAGCTTGTAGCCGATGAGGTTGACTCTGCCTCTTACTTAATAGAAATAGGTATTGACTTGTAACCTCAATGGGGACCAGAATTCTGTTGCTAAGCAAGGTGGTTGCTCAATGGGACATGGCAAATTTTACAACCTTCTTTGCCATTATTTGTATGTAAAAATGAGGCTAGATGCCATGTTGACAACTACTCATTCCTTTTGATTTTCCTCTGTACAACTAATTGTACAATCCTTAAGTTTTAAAGATGTTTGACGAATCACTGCAATTGCTAAGTGAATCACATGCTTGTTGAGTGACTCCAGCTTCTCCACTGACTTTGCTCATTGAAAGCTGGCTAGGAAAGAGGCAAATGGCAATCACAATGTCCATGATGGTCCAGCCATTGTAAATACATCTCCATTGCCACGTGTTCGAATTTTGAGCACATGACTGTGGGGATGCTGCAACGCTTGTAAATGTGAGGGCTGGTTGTAAGCCCTTTTTTCAGTGCTGTTGTAACATTGAATGAACATGGTTAGGTCTTATTTGGGGGAAAATATGGTACTAAATGCACAAGTCTGACTGATGATGTTAACTGGGGCTTCTTTTTGGGATAGGACTTATATTACGAGCATCCTAAAAAATCACGCTAGGGCTTATTTTTTGGTTAGATCTTATTTTCTGGGGAAATCAGGAGATTTAGGCAGCTTAAATGAATATAAAGATTTATTGCAAACTTAAGCTCTCTGCAAGAATCTGACCTACTAACCATTAAAGGAAATGAGCAGGAGATAAGAAGGGCATTCTAGGTGAGCTGGACTTAGATCTCTGGCAGGCACGCAGGGACTCATGACTTATGAAAAGGATGACCCCTTCCTTGGGCACAGCCTAGCCATCTCCTACAATATCTTGTTGCAAAGGCACATCCTGGGTGAAGCCCTATAGACCTGTGTGCTCTTTATCCTGAGTTATCCTGGTTCATTTAGATCAGTACAATCTGCCACACTACTTGAGAACAATCTAGATGGCGTCATTTATTTATTTATTTATTTGCTTGTTTTATTTGTATGCAGCCCCTCTCCTAGCACCCAGGGCGGCTCACAACAAATCAACATTAAAAATATTTTAAAAGGTTTAAAACACACTCACACACCATTCATGGCCGGATCTCACCAGATCGCCAGGCGAGATCAACAGCCTCAAGCCTGCCAGAAAAGTCAGGTCTTCAAGGCTTTTTGGAACGCCATTAGATTGGGAGTAGTCTGGATCTCTGGAGGTAACTGGTTCCAGAGAGCTGTAGCAGCCACAGAGAAGGCTCTCTCCCACGGGCCCACCAGCCAGCATTGTTTAGCTGATGGGACTTGGAGGAGACCAACTCTGTGGGATCTCACCGGTCTCTGGGAGACATGCGGTAGAAGACGGTCTCGAAAATAGACTGGCCCCAAGCCATGTAGGGCTTTAAAGGTGATAACCAACACCTTGAATTGTGCCCAGAGCTCAACACGGAGCCAGTGTAGTTCACAGAGAATTAGTGTAATGTGGGCGTACCTAGGTGCACCCACAATGGCTCGCGTGGCTGCATTCTGGACCAGCTGCAGTCTCTGAACACTTTTCAAGGGTAGACCCATGTAGAGAGCATTACAGTAATCTAATCATGAGGCTCTGCAGAGCGCCTCCTAATCCAGATAGAGTCACAATTGGTGCACTAGGCGAACCTGTGCAAAGGCCCCCCTAGCCACAGCAGTCAGATGGTGGTCTAATTTTAACTGTGAGTCAAGTAGGACACCCAAATTGCGGCCCCGTTCTGAGGGAGACAATTTCTCTCCTCCCAGGACTATGGATGGACAATCAGTATAATCCTTAGGAGGCAATACCCACAGCCACTTGGTCTTTTCTGAGTTAAGTCTGAGCCTATTGACTCCCATCCAGACCCTTACAGCCTTCAGGCACTGGTACATCAGATCCACTGCTTCACTGAATTGATGCGGGATGGAGATATATAGATGTGTATCATCAGCATATTGCTGATATCTCACCCCAAATCGTCGGAGGATCTCACCCAGCAGCTTTATGTAGATGTTGAATAGGAGGGGAGAGAGGACCAAGCCCTGAGGCACCCTGCAAATGAGGGGCCTAGGGGTCGACCCCTGTCATCCCACCAACTCCGACTGTGACCGACCAGAGAGATAGGATGAGAACCACCGCAATATGGTGACTCTTTTAGTCGTCACAGAAGGATACCATGGTCAACGGTATCGAAGGCCACTGAGAGGTCAAGTAGCACCAAGATGGAGGAATGACCCCCATCTCAGGCTCACCAGAGGTCATCCATCAGTGTGACCAAAGCAGTTTCCGTGCTGTAGCCAGGCCTGAAACCAGACTGCAAAGGGTTCAATTCTCAGCCATACAAGGTAATACCAACTTTTGTCACTAATTTTATAATCCTATGATGGTTCTAAACTACAATCCTAGGGTGGAGAGAAAGGGCAGATAGAATGCATTTATGGTAGAGTTACTACTAAATTACAAATTTATAGAATGTTCGTAATAGCCTGACCAGAAACAGCTTCGATTTTTAACAGTAGAAGCACTCTCTCATATACCATAGAGATTGCCTAAATCAGTGTGGTATGCAGTACTGCCTGGTAGTGACTAGAGCAGAGCTTCTTAGCCTTGACAATTTGAAGATGTGTGGACTCCAATCCCCATAATTCCTTAGCCAACAACCCACCCATATTGAGAAACATCGGAGTGGAGGCACCAATTTGCCTGATCTCATTTATCAGTTGAATAAAGTAAAGTTATCTAAGCAGTTCTTTTGAAAAGGCAGAATTGTTAGTGCTTGATTCCACTGGAGATGATGACTTCTAAAAAAATAAAATAGAAAGGAAGATTCGTGTTAAAGAAAAAGTAGCCATCGTCTTTTGGGACTTTTTGAACTGGTTGAAGATGTTTTAGCACACTGTCTGACAAGTAGGATTTGGTTGGGGTGGCAGCTAAACATTTCCAAATGGCATCTGGCAAGTTGAATCACTACCATGATCTGTGGGAAATTACCTCAAAATTTAAGATGTATGCCCAGTACCCATCAAGAGACATATATGTGTGAAATCCTTATATGTCTCTTCATAGCAAGGAAAATCCATTTCCCCTCCTTTCAAAAGTGAGTGAATAAAATCTAATATTAACGCTCAAAATAACGTTTTGATTCCTTTGACAGAGTTAATAAAATATCCACCTAGCTTATTTGGATTTATATCATTTTTTATTTACTTTCTAAATGGAGTAGATAGCACTTGTAAAGAATGTGTCCCTTGGCAATGCAGAAGTGCTCCAATTCCATGCTATTTTCAACCTAATGAGACGATTGCATTGGTTTAAATGCCAAAGTTCTCAAAGGCTGAATTGCCAATTAAAGTAACTCCTAACAGACTTATGAGCAGCTCTGATTGTACTGGGTAAGATTTGTTACTTAAGCAAGACCACAGTCCCATAAACTGAACAGGAATGCAAGACTCACTTCTCAATGGAGAAGTATAGGATTGTGGTACCAGTTGTGGATTATTTTGCTATAGAAATGGCATTAATGTGATGTCCACTTATATATAAAGACCTTAAACTTTATCAATATGTGAACAATTTTGTGTTTACTTAACGATAGGCTGTAGCAACAAAGAATATTTTTTTATGATGGAAGCATAATGTCACTTTAAAATCCTATCCTATCCTATCCTCTCCTCTCCCCTCCTCCTCTCTCCCATCTCCTCCCCTCTCCACCTCTCTTCTCCTCCTTTCCTCCGCCCTTCCCTCACCTCCCTTCCCCTCCTCCTTCCCTTCCTCCCCTCTCCTCCAATCCCTTCCTCTCCTGTTACCCTCCCATCCCTTCCCTTCCTCCTACCCTCCCTCCTCTCCTCTCCCCTCCCCTTTCTTCCCCTCCAAGAAAAATAAGGTTTACAGAGAAAAAAAGCCAGCAAAGTTGATGATATGATATTCCTGAACAAGAGCAACTCATAAGCACCATACTCCGTGCGTGTATGTGATGGTATATAGAACTATATTCAAACATATAATTATCACACCCATGCATAATTAAGCATACAAGTCTCAGCTGGTATCAAAGCCATGCAATAAAGTAAAGTTGTCATATCCAGGGACAACTATGCTGCTTCTTTGGCATGATTTGGAAGTAATTTGTCATGAGATTTTTTTTCCAAACTTCCTGCTTTAGCCGTGGAAGTCCCAAATAGTGTCTCAGTCAGATACTAATCAGAGTTGATCTTATTTAGCTTTCCAGATCAGACAAAGCCTATTCGTTGCATTACCTGTGAGACGAATGTGTAAGAAGGCATAGGCAGGACTAGTAGAATAACCATCTATTTTCTTGACCCTTGGACTAGCAAGCAGGTCAGGGATGACCTCCAGGTATGGTCAAGATGGCAACCATGCCGACACCCTTTAAACTTGCAAGTCCATAAAATCTTGTTTCTTATGTGGGAAAACTTTGTCATTGGAAATATTGAACCAGACATATTTGTCATGAATGAAGGCACATTAAAATTAGAATTTATTGGCCAAGTGTGTCTGGACATTCAAGGAATTTGTCTCCGGTGTACATGCTCTATACTTACATACAGGCCCTAATTTTTAAATTGTGATTACCATCATAAGACTATAATTGAAAATGATTACAGTCATAAGATACATTTATACATTCATCATGTCATGTACGTATTAGGCGCATTCATAATCATAAAGTACATTCAACGTGTCATCATGTTATAAAGCACAATCATCAAGTCAATAATTCTGATACTAAAGCTCTTTTTCTAAGCTCTTTTTCTAAGAAATAAACTCACTCTCACTTTTTTTCTGTTTCTTCCCAAGGAAAGTGGGAGTTTTCAAAGAATTTGAGAAACAGAGATCTTTTAGTTGAACGCAGCGCCAGTTTCCATCTTGGAAATTGGAATTGCTGAACAAGATGAAAGAAATTCCTCTGTTGGTGTAATTAACACCCATTGTCTTTATATAGCTATTCCTGAAAACACCCACTAATAATCAGACCACTTGTGCACATGTCAAAGCAAACATTCAGTACAATGGCTGAGTAATATGTACATCTTGGCCCAGGAAAAGAAAAAGAGAGTGAAAGAGAGATAAAATGCCAGCAAGCATCAGAGTTTGGCAACATCTTTCCATTGTTGATAGATTGGTTGTACTTTTCTACTGAAGTGATTTTTTTAATTTATTTATTTATTTAGATTTATATACCGCCCTTCTCCCGAGAAGGACACAGGGCGGTGTATAGATAACATAAAAAAAACATTAAAAAAATGATGAATTATGAAAACAATTGCCTTCATTCAGAAACATGATGAATTGTGTTGTGTAGCTTGTGTTGTCTTGTTCCATCTTGTTCCAAGTATTGCCAAGTCCTATACAAGGTACATTTTGGCATTAATCTTTTGTACTATATGTTTGAATTTATATTTCTACTGATTCACCATTCTGTTCTTTAATGGGAAGACCATAGCAGGGCATTTTAACTATGCACGTTCTTGTTCACTGGTCATTATTTGATCACAATATTCCCTTTTTATGGTTGGTTTTTTTATTGGTTTTCAGTCTGCCAACACACTCATCATTGTGATACATTTTACATGATATACAACATAGAGCTTCATCTTCTATATCCATTCACAGTTATTCCACCTGTGCATTGTCATTTTGTTCTATGCTTTACTATATATTCTTTACAACTCTATTCACAATATGATTGCACCTTTGTTTATTTGTCTATCCCTATGTTAACTGTGGTTTCAAGTTATGTATCTGTCAGTCTCCCTTTCATGGCCTAACTTCTGTTAGCCCACTCATTCAGAAGTATATGGCTGGATAGATTACATAACGTATGAGACCACAGGTTTTTTTTTCATATTTTCGCTCTTTCTGTCTACTGATTATCTATTTCTCATGTAAATATGTCTGCTTGTTTCTTATTTATCCATTCCCTGCTTTGGCAGTTCACTTCCTTACTTTCTTATTTACCCCTCTACTACTGCCTTGCCTTGCCTTGCCTTTTCTTTCCCCTTTATCTTTCTGCAATACTTTCTTTTTCCCCATCTTCTCTCCTCTCTGACCTTTCCTTACCCATTCCACTTTTTCAGTCACAATATTCCTGAAATTCCTCTTTGCACAGTATGCAGATTGTGTACAGTCTGTTTCTAATTTCTTTGCATCCTGAAGCAAGCTACAAAAGATAGGTATTTTTTTTATTTTTGACAGAGAGGAGATGAAATGTAAAGCAGCAATCTTCAATCTGGCACCCCAACGACATGGTAATGAACAGTGATAGAAGCAAAAGGAGGGGGAGCAATAGACATTAAATAGAATTTAACTTTAATAAACACAATATTGTTTTAATAAACACTTCAAACATTCCTCATTTATTGGACATAATTCATGCCTTTCAACAGACATTTCAATGATGTCTCACTTTAGTGCACCAGCACTAAAACTAATTTTCATGGGAAAAAAAATAACACAACCCAAAAGCTGCACAAAAATGAACATAGATAAAGTAACATTACCTTAATAATATATCCTAGTCCCAGCATTGTGTGACATTGTTCACTGGGTATTTAATATGTTACTTTAGTGTTTCAATAAATATTGTGGTGATAGGTATTTTGAATGACTTTGTGGACAGTATTCTTGATCCATCTAGCTAAGAAATGTGCCCCTTAGCTCAGGGTTGTATTCTAGGGGCTGAGATATTTGCTCCCCATCCTTGTTCTCTGGGTTCATCTTTCCTTGTAGGTACCTGAGATAAAATCTGGGCTTGCCTGCTTACAACACAAAGGAAATAAACTGCTATCAAGTTTTCACTTCTTACAGGGTGGCTGGAATATATCAAGACTGAAGCTGGCCTAGGGGCAAATTAGCCATTTGGCCTCACTAGCTTTTGCTTAGCTAGACCATCTGTATTTGCTGAGGTTTACAGAATATTTAATTCACTTTAATTCACTGATCAGTAAACTGAAAGTGCCACTTTGCCACTATCAGCTTAGCCGGAATCCTTCACTCAAGGTCACTCATAAATGCCCTCAGTGAAGACATTGGCAGATCTGTCCTGCACGAGAGCAGTTGTGGAGGTTGTGGTGTGAGTTTCCAGGTTGTGTGGGGTCAACTAGAGCCAAATAATGGGTGGGTGAGATATGCTAAAAAGGAAGAATGCTGGTCATTCTATTTGGCTTGATAAAGAAATGTTATCTGCCATGTTTCCTTCACAAATCGTCTCTGAAAGTGACTTCTGCAAGTAGATTGGGAGGGATCACCCTGTGTGCTTCATGACTGATAATAATAGAGAATGATTTTGTGGGAGTAATTTGATTCAGAACTGATTGAGCTGAATCACTGAGGATGTTGTGATAATTGGAAATGAGGACTGGCAAAGTATAATAATTGAGGGGCACCATCTCTCAATTCATAGAGGGAGAGTGGGACCTGAGGAAAGAGAAATTTTGGAGGTGAGGATAGAAGAATGGGTCTGAAGGCAGACCACAGTGGGAGAAGGTTACCTGAAGGACTGTCTTTTTCCAAGAATTTGTACCTGTGCTATTTGATCCAGAAGATTGGGTATGTTGCAGATCCTGTCAGCCAAAGAGTGTTCACTGGTAGGAGCTAGAAGATGGGCCTTCTCCAATATAGTCCCTAGTCTGTGAAATATCCTCTCCTCAGAGATTAAAATGGCCCTAACCCTGTTGACCTTTCACAAGGCTTTTAATGTCTGACTCTGTACCCCGAACTGGGCTTGGAACATATTAAAGACCAATTGCTTGACTTTACTGTTGGTTGATTATCGTGGTTCTGTCGTATTTATTATGTTTTTGTTGTTTTTACTGTTTTTAATTGTTTTAATTTTTCTATAATATTAGAATTGTAAGCCACCCAGAGTCACTTGACTGAATTGGGTGACTATATAGAATTTGCATGAACGAATACATAAATAAAAGTCTTAGGAAAACTTATGTCTGCTAGATAAAATATTTATGAATGCATATTTAATGTTAAAGAAGGGAAGGATTGACATCTTATGGATACGTTGTCCTATTAAGGAAATCTGCTTAGAATCCATTTTAACTTAGTTAATAAAAAGCTTACATTTTTGTGTAAATGTTGTCAAAATGACAGTGCTCTCCAAATCGTATATAGGTAGTCCTTGACATATGTTCACAAGTAAGCCTGAAATTTCTGTGCTAAGTGAGGCAGTGGTAAAGTAAGTTTTGTCCTATTTTATGACCTTTCTTTTCTCCTTGTTGCATCCAGAGCTATCTCTTGTAGGTCAACCCTGAAGGATAAGAGAGTGATATTTAATTAAAATGACACAGTTGTATTCAAAATAGGCAATAAAGAATTTCCTTAATCATTGTTCATCTGGTTGAGAATCTTATATCCTAGCAGCTCAGTTTCAGACCAAGAGAAATGATTCATCTAAGACATTATCAGAAATGTCCACTTGGAGATCCACAAATGAGCATCTTTGTTTACCTAATAGCTATTTGTTTCCTGCTACCAACTCAAACAAATCATGAGAGATGTTTGTGTGGGAAAAACAAATGAAGTTAATTTCCATTCTTTGTGGTTTCCTTCTGAATTTTTTATTATTGCTGCTCATCAGCAGTGCTTACTGATGTAGTCTTTTCTTGCCATCGTTTGTTTGTTCAATTATTGCACTGTAGAAGCTGCGCAAATATGGAGAGAAGCCAATGTGGCATTTGCCGTAAATGTGGCATACCCATGGGCCAGGTTATTTATCTTATTTAGCCTCGATTTTGTCATCTCCAGTTCTTCCAAAATTTAAATTTTGCCATTTCTGAAGATGAAATGACAGGTGACCATAACCGTGACTTACAAACTTTCCAATATAAATGGAGATCTGGATTATAAAATATTTCTTTGAATGCAAAATGGTCTAATCTGCTAACGAGATTCTGTTCCAGCTCAGATACAGCAATGTGCAGAGTTTGCTATCCTCTCTTCAACACACAATGAAGACTCAAGAAACTTTTGTATAAAATCAGAATGTGTTTTGCAAATGATGCAGATAAAAACTTGTGCATTAACTCAGCGGGGTTGGGGACTCCTGTATTAAGTAATGTATCTAAGCATACATATAGAAAATTGTCTACGGGAAAAAGAGGACACTTTGAACTTTCTTAATTTACTTATTAAGATTTAAAAACTCAGTGGATAAGTATGGATAGATAGATAGATAGATAGATAGATAGATAGATAGATAGATAGATAGATAGATAGATAGATAGATAGATA